>SHCU01000211.1:116671-133256 GCA_004307685.1 Ceratina australensis | reverse complement strand
CACTATGACCTATTAAGAAAAGATTTAATAAAAATCTTGCTGCTTCGAACCGATTCATTCCTTTGACATTTTTGCGCGTTATAAATATAATCGAGATACATCTTCGCAGCGAGATTACCGAGACATCCTGTATAATAGTGATCGATGACGATAAGAACGAGAGTGACAATGGCGATAATAAGAATAACGGCAATCTGTTAATAATAATAAGAATATAGGTATATAATGTTAGTAACAATAGTAATATACATATCTGTGTACAATGTGTATAAATACAAAGTATGTCTCGTGTCTTCTCGTTAATCCATTAGGTTTAAGTATCTCGTGACGACGCGTCGCGTGTCGCGTTAGGTTTTAGAGAGACGGTACGAGTCTAATTAATATAATTAGAATGATCGTTTATTCCTTTTCTCTTTTCGTAAGGTTTCTCCTATCTCTTAAATCAGTCACTTGATCTCGTTACATTTCTTTGTTCTCTCTCATTTATCCGCACGATTTACGTCTTTCTCGTTTAACACTGTATCCTTAAGTGAACATCGCGTTTTACGTTTAGGGTAAAGGTTAATTGAAGTTATCGATACGGAGAGGATTCGTCGAAAAATGTTGTTTGCAAAAAATTCGGTCGACCACCTAAGGAGAGATCGTTATAATACGCGTAGCTTCGTTAACAGTATTTATGATAAGACGACCACTTGACAATAATTATTTTACGGATTCCTCCTGCCCCATCCAATTCTCGACGAACGCGACGTACATATTTCTTACACGCTACGTAATTTTCTCAGCGAATCGCGTTTAACGTTATTAATCTTAACTCGGTTTACAAGTAAAAAGTTCGGAATCTCGCTGTTACTCGTTTCTTACACCTTACGGTTTACATCGATCTAATTAAGTCTGGAACTAACAGAGAGAACTTGTTTCTATTCTTTCCTATTGCTATGTTCGTTTCGTACCTTACCCTTTCGATGATCCATCGATCTCTCCGAAAAGCGTGACGGGCTTTCAACAAAAAAATGGTGAAATCAAGAGGAAAAAATCGGGTGATTCATCCCTTCTATCTCTATGTTAGTTTCTGGGATACGATACCATAGATCATGATTAAGCGTCAAAGGTATCGGAATATTCGCGTTGACGAGGCGAGAAAAAAAGCTTGAGCAGGACACGTAATAACTTGTACCGATGCTCGATCGGCTGAAATATTAGCGTGCATCCGACCCCCGCGGTTAGAACGTAAATCCCACTCGGCTACGTGCGTCCGGTTTCTGGTTATACGCCTTCGAGAACATAATATCTTTTACGGGGGAGGCATCTCGGCTTCCTTTTTATTTCGCGAGCACGATAAATTCTCGGGAATCCAGCCAACCGTATAGCGCGGGATTGCACGTTAGAGGATATGCGATGTAATATTTCGAGAGACAGGGCTCGCGACGTTTAGGGTTGCAGGGGGTGTTGTGTTTCCCGGGAGTAGGTACTAAGTGGCCGGGACTCCGGTCGAGAGCAGTCGGAAAGACGAATATTCACGACCGAAATGGTTCTCGGTGCTTCTCTTAATTTTACCTACGGAAACAAATGATCGTCACGTACTTCCATCCGACGTCGTTTCGATCTCGAGAAAAGCTCGTTGCATTCGAACCTCCTAAGGATGCTTCGTAAATTAAAAGAACAGTTTTAACATTGATTGAAATTATCGAAATGAAATAATCCGTTTAACTCGGTTATGATAATTCGAACGTAGGCTTTGCTCACTGTACCTTGTACTCGCTGCCTTGCTACTCCATTCGGCCACCACTTCGCCCCAGTTCGCGCAACACGCAGAGAGATAATGCGAAGGGAAAACCAGACACACGCGTGCAACTAAGGACGCATCGGGTATGGACGCACACGTATGCACACCTTATTGATTTATCGTTGCACCGTGCTGCGTGTCACGTAGATAGCCATAAAGCGGCTGCAGCTAATTCGTAAATTAGTTTCGCTCGCAAACTCCGAGCGAATGTGGTCAAGCCGCCCGGTAACTCGAGGGAGAAGATCTTCGAGCTTTCGGGCGAGATTCAACTCTTAAACGTTGTTCTCGAATATCTGTAATTTATTTTAGTTTCGAAATTCTTCTTAGAGATTATACACGATCGGGAAGCACTTCGTTCTCGTATCTCTGACCTGTTATTTGGAATAACAAAATCTCGTGAAAACTTATGAGAAATATTCGCGAAAAAACAGGTGTCTCGAACTGGGATGTTATTTGAAACACAATTGAAAAGCAAAATAGAATCAGAGCTGTGTACGCGTCCGGGGGGGACTCTAAACCCCAACCCGCGACCGAATATACCTGGATTTCAACGCCGGGAGGCAAACCGACAAATAATTTTTTATTCCTCGCGGTCAAATACCAGCGAAAGGATGATCTTTAATCTATGAAATAGAGAGGCTGGATTGGCCATATGGATTTCGACGCTCTTGTTTCCGTTTTTCCGCTCGCTCGTTGCACGTGCTCCGCACCGATTTTTCAGTCCACATGTAATTCCATTTTCTACCTGATATTTTTGCGAGCTCTTCTCATTTTTCACTGGTCCTTTGATCCATTGTTTCCGCGTCCAATTTAACACGTAAGAGTTGGGAAAGGAAGAGAACACGGCGATGTATCGACGATAGCTGTTGATCGAATCGATGGAAGCGGAGGAGAGCGAGGCATATAGCACGGGATGCGATAATCGATTAAATAGAGCCGGTGTTCAGGATTAAAGGGAGGGTAGGAGGGGCAGGTTTCGAGAGTCGGGATTAATCGATTTTGATGAGAGCGGATTCGGTGCGTGCCTCGGTGAGACCGGCGCGGCCGTTAAATTATGAAGCGGGTGCCGATCGCGAATTGGCACCCCGGCGCAGCGCGCAAACATTGCGTAATGCCGCGTAATAATTGAAACCGCACCGGGTCCTCTGTGTCGGTTTCGATCGGTCCCAGTAAACAAATAAAGGTGCACGCGTATTCGAGCGCGATTAAATTTAATAATATGAAACCGATCGAGATAAAAATTCCGCGTCCTCCCTTCGCGTCGTATTATCCTCCTGATTTCCATATAATCGTGCCGCGCGAATTTTAATCTCGTTCGCTGAAACCGAACATGTTTCGAAATTTCCTTCGCCCGTACTTATCCCCCTTTTGATCCGACTCGTTTAAACCGGAAAAAATCCTACGTGTTTTACGGTAATACATACATTTCCACGTCGTCGTTACCCATTTATTTAAATCGTAGAATTGGAAAAAATCTCTACACGATTAAAACGTTGCCATGCGTCCGAGTTTCTACGGCCTCTAAAATGCGACGTACGTCTGCGTGTCCGCGGGGGTGTGTACGCGTAACTGCGCCTATTTAATAGGAAACATACTCCGCCTCGTTTCGAACGACGATTTCTCCTGCGTCGAGATCATTTTCTCACGTGTATTATCCCGCGAGGCTATCAACTATTATTACACGCGTATGCCAGCCGCGACGGAAGTTTCGCGAAACAGAACAGGTCCTCGAAACTCAGCCGCACCCGTTGTTATTCTTTCTTTTCCAAACCGCGACGCGGTCGGATTTTCTCGAGGAAACTTGCCTGTCCCCCGTGTCGCAGCTTCTTCGAAAGTTTCTCCCGCCTCGCGGTCCACGGGAACGGGTACCAACACGCAATTCCGTAGCGAAATTCGAAACTCGGGCGAACGCGGACGCGCTCGCTGCTTCTTGGTCACTCTTGCCCGTTCGTACCGAGAACAAAGAAAAAGCTTTTCGGACGAGTCGCGCGCCGGCGGCTATATTATATACACACATACAGCTATACATATCTACATTCACGTACATCGATACATAGTATGTAAGTGGATTGTCGCGACGTTTAATTTACAATCGGACCGCGTGCCGCCTGCGTTGTTCGTCGGCGTTTAAGGAACTCGTCGAGTCAACGGTTTCGATTTCTCGTAACGCGCGGGATCAGCGAGAACACACTAACGTCTTTCGCACGCGATTATCTCGAATCAGGATGATAGGAATTTGTTGGAATCCTTCAGTCTTCGGCGGGTGTCGCTCGTAAGGGACGGCTCGTACGGGATTGATCGCCGTCACCGTGCCCATCGAATTATTTATCTCTTTCGTTGTTTCCTCGCTGGTTCTTCCCGGAAGGAATACCGGGAACACGGAGGCCGCGTTGCACGCGGATCTTCCAGCTCGTACCCGACAATTCCATCCGACTCAAATTTCCCTTAGTTTATATTCCAAAGGGAGTTTCCCGCGAGAGCTTTTACCGTCGACCCCGAATTTCCCAGGGCACCGGCGTGCATAAACGAGCCCCCGTCTCGGGGCGAGACCGGTTGCTCTATCTACCCGTTTCGGCCAGTTTCCATCGCGACGGCCTTTCCTCGTTCGTGATAACCGTAACTGGCTCGAGCGCGTCCGCTCACCCTCGCCGGGGCTATTTGAACAGTATCCTGCGGAACGCGCGACGGAAGTCTTTGTTGAACACGGTGTAGATAAACGGGTTCAGCGCGGAGTTCATGTAACCCAGCCAGAACGCGATCACGAACGCCTGCGTCGGTATCTCGACGTTCGGGAACAGCGGCTTCGCGATGTACAGCGCGAAGAACGGTAGCCAGCAGGCGATGAAGCTGCCCATTATGAAGCCGAGTATCAGCGTCGCCCGTTTCTCCTTCTTACGCGCCAGTCTCCTCTTCTCTCTCTCCGGGTCCCGCGGCTTCAACGCCTTCTCGTTGCCGTCGTCCTTACCGGAGGAACGGCCACCGTCCCCGTGGTCCTTCTTCGCCTTGCTCAAGTGCTTCCGGCCGAAGATCGGCTGGCAGAGACCCAGCTTCAACGGCTTGACCACCGCGCATCTCGACACCACGCCGCTGTCGGACGAGGACGGGTCGAACTCGGATACCATGTCCACATCGATGCCGACGCTTGGAGCCCTGCAACGCGCCGGCACGCTCGACGAACCGTCACCGTTCACTGATAACGTCGCCTTTAAATTGCTCTTTTGCATCGGGACCGTGATCGTCACCTGTTCAACAAAATAATTAAGCGTTATAGATATCATGTATTTATCATGGTTTTCTATTTGGCAATAGTTCAGAGATTCCCAGGTCTACTACAAATATTAGGACCTTGAATAAGTTATCGCTGTTTTTGTACAAAATTTCTCTCGGCTTCAACTCATACGGCACCCAACTTCCTTGCTTATGGATCATTCCTAACACTTTTAAACGTTTGGAAACTGTTGACTCATCTACTTGTAATGTTTTTCCAAGTTCTGCTAGCGTCTAACATCGGTCTTGATCGAGTAATTCCTCTAATTCTTTGTCTTCAAATTTTTTTGATGCGCCAGAATTTTTCTTATCCTCAAGATCAAAGTAATTATTTTTGTAGCGTCGAAACCAGTCTCTGCATGTCGTATTCGACAGAGCTTTGTCACCGTAGGTCTCAACAAGAATTCTATGTGCTTCAGCTGCAGATTTCTTTTGAATAAAGTAGCGCATTAAAATTCCCCGCAAATACATTTTATTTGGCACAAGAATTGACACTTTCAGATCTAATAAATAATTACTTTTGTTAGACTAAAGTGAACTACCATACACTGAAATTTATTGTTAGATATAGTAATTCTTTGAATGTGCGTTATCATTTGAAATTCCATGCACGGACTATCATTTCTGAAAAACAGCTAGAACTTATTCAAGGTCCTAATAATTGCACCCTATTTTAACTGATGCGTTGCGTATACATCTTCATTGAGTTCCTTGAAAATTTCATCGATTCCGATGGGATTTAGCGTCTCAGCCGTTTGAGCGACTCGTATTTATGAAGTACCACTAAAATTAGCCATTTCGGGGCGCGCGGTCTTATTCGATTCCGTTTGTACGGAGGAACGTGAAATCTGATAGCGAATCTGCGAGATTTACTGGCTCCCCGGTCTCACGCGATCCCGTGGGCAGCGCTGCCGGTATCGTCAAACGGTGGATATGCATTCGGATCACGAGTAAAGCTGAAAGGGAAGGAAACGAGACGAAACCGCACGAGACTCGAAGTTATTGGATAAAGTGCATTCGAGATACGGGGAGCCAGGGAGACAGGTGTGTCTTTCCCGTCTGGAGTTATTCGATGCTCGGGAATTCGTTGTACTACTCGAGAAAAAGGTTGAATCGGACGGGAGAAATTTGTAGCGCGCACATACATGTACAGAGAGAAGGAAAGTCCGCGGCATTCGAACGGAACTCGTAACCGAGACGCAACGTAGGATAATGTCTGTTCGCCCTCGTAGGTAATGCATCACGGCGCGCAGGATCAAAATGCGTGCCCGTAACTCGGCCGTGATGTACAATCGGACTAGCAAGAGAACATCGTTGTTAAATATGCGGAATGGCCCGCTTGATACCGTCCCACGGATAGGCGAGTGTATATTTTAACAGAGACAGCAGCGTTCCCATTCGAAACAGTATGCCGAGAGAAACTGCTTTAAACGAAGCGACACAATGAATGTACCGCCTTTGCATTATTTTTGCATAAACCCTATCCTTTTGAAATTTACCTCTTCCATCCCTCTCTCACCGTGTGCAGGCTCGAAAACGTTTTGTTTAGCGACGCATTCGTACCGCGGCTGAAATAGCTCGCGCTTTGTTTCGCAAAAAAAGACTTGGTCCGAACGTTTAAAACTTGTTTTCCCGGACGGAGTGTCCCCTAATTGTGTGTTCGTGAAATGGTAGTCGTTAACCTTGAGCGTGTCCTTCTCCTCCATCGGGATGCTGCTTCCCCCGCCTGGATCCGCCTCGGACGTGCTCACGTCGCTGGCGAAGTCGCACGTGACGATCGGTATCTGCACCGGTTGGTTCTCGATGGTAGCCACGTTCTCCATGACGGAGCCAGGCGGTTTCTTAGTCTCGGTCGCCGGCGTGCTCTGAGTGAAGCTGGTCTGCCGGACGTCCGGCGACTCCGGCGGCGCGACGGCCCGCGGCCGCGGCTGTTTCCGTATCCCGCGACGCGCCCGCGCCTTCGCCGCGAAATAAATGCGTATGTACACGAACACCATGATACACGAGGGGATGTAGAAGCTGCCGAGCGCGGAGTAGAGCACGTAACCGATGTCCTCGGAAAGCTGAAAACAGAAACGTACGGAAATTGAATGCCTGCTGCTGGCCTGAGCCGCTTTCTTCGGTAGGTCGCCGCGACTCAATTTATTATCCTGATTCATTCCGCGTACACGTTTCGCCGGATTAACGTTGGCATTTCAACGGGGGATCTCATCCGTTTCGAACAATTTCCGCTCCCTTTGGAATTGTTAAACTCGCGGCAATGATGGTTAATTAGTTAGCCGGGGATTTAAGCTGCCGAGAAAAGGTGTTCGTTACGTTTCAGCTTGATACGGTTAAAACAGTAAATTTGCCGGGGCTAACTTCTGCGGTGGGGAAAGTTGTTGGGGCAATTTAACAAAATATAGGATTACACAGTTGTATAGCCGGTACGTGGTTGATTTTTTAAAAACTTTCTTACCGGCATCATCGCGTTACTACTCCGACTACTTCGTTCGACTTTAACGAGCCGATTTGTTTTAAGTAACGGAGGCAACGGGGGGTTAAGCGAATCGAATTTATCGCCTAGTTCTCTATGTAGATTGTTACAAATTCTTGATTGCCGTTAACGCCTTGGGCCCGGTCCCGGCGCGAAACTCGAGCTCCCGCGGGAGCCGCTACTTTCGCTGTTTGCAGGCGCGCCGGGAAGCGATTAACACGTATAAAATTTAATCTCTCAACGGCAGACGTTTAATCTTTCCTTTTCGCGACGGTTAGCCTCGGTTTTCCTTGGCTTTCACGACGCCGGTTTACACGCGAGCGCCAGTTTTCCGCTAAATGTAATTCTTTGAGTGTCAGTGGTCACTTTTTCCGGGTTAAAGAGATTGAAAAGCACCTAAGGACCACGACCGCGACCTCTCTGTAATGAGCAGTTATATCAAAGGAATTTCCTGGGATTCATTTTGAACTAGATTCAATTTATTTCGGTTTACCAAGAAATAAAATACAATAGGCAATTTTCTCGGGAAATGCATTCGATCGAAGCTTGATTGAACGATCGAGTTAATTTTGTATCCTCGAAACGGTGTGTTATTGTCAATAGCGTAAACCTCCTCCCCCCCGATTATTCGCGTTATCGGTCAACCGGCCACTCCGGCCCCACTCTTGCGTCAACGGTGAAAGAAAAACGAGGGTGGAAAAGAAAGGGCACGGAGTCTCTCGGTGACGTCAAACGTTAGTCGGCCACCGCCCCATCCCGCCCGTCGCCGCTTCCTTTTCCGCGGCGAATTTCACGGTTCACGGCTACGGAATATTTCCCTTTCTAGTTTTTCTTCTTTCCTGTACCCTGAAACCGCGGCGTTTACATTCGCGGTCTCCTTAATGAAAAATTCATCTCGCTTTTTTTTTACCCACCGCGGAGAGAAATCACGTGGCACGCACTCGCGGCTTCCACGCTTCTCGGCGAGTAACGAGCAATCTCGGGGCATCGGCGGTGCGAATGAAAATTCATGGAATTCATGAATAATAGTATTGGGGTTCGAGCGAAGAAACATGTCCGCCGGTCAGCAACAACCCGTGTCCGCCCCATTGAAAAATAAATTAAGGCGCCGGCGACGACGGCAGCAGCAGCACCGCCTCGGGTTACCGTCGTCTCCCAGGGAGATAAATATTCGATCGATCCGAAGAAATTGACACTCAACCGCGGTCGGACGGCGCGCTGTTCACTCAACAGCCGCGATCATCTTTCCTCATTCTCCGGAAAGACGTCGTTCACGTTTGGCTATCTCCTATTCACGCGAGAGAACTACCCGTTCCTACGACGTCCGCCAACGATATCAATTATCAATCTCTCATAAACGGTAGTTGACGATGCGCGATCCTCGACCTGATTCTTTTATCGACGATCTATCTCCGGTTCGAATTAGTCGCGCTCCATGTACCGTGTTCTTCTTCCCTTACCGAAAACCTTATCGCAAGATTTCGGCTCTATCTTTTGGTTTGAAAATAACCAGAGACCTTAACTTTGATTTCAGAAGCATTTCTATCAAAGAGATCCCCGACTTTTTTTGTCGTCTTATGCATCTCTAATTTTTTCTCCCCCACTGATATCCCTCAAACAGGCATTGTGACTTTGGCTCGCGACGAATATAGAGATAGAAATGCCCGGATCGGGTTTCGACGTCGCCGAAAGGGCAGTCGCGAGCTGTACGCGTTCGGTCTCGGGCGGAATGCGAGTGGCCACGCTATGTCCGACCCAATTAAATTTCTTTCTGGCCAGCGTCGCGCGTCGCCGTCGTCTCGTTACTTCTTTTCATCTGGATTCGGAGGAAAATCATGCTCTTTAAACGCGGCGTCAGCGTGAACCCGAGGCAAACGGTTATATCTCTCGTCCTCTCCGGTTGCTGCCTTCTAAATAATTGCATTTCGCTGACCCGACTTGTCTGATCCTCTCTCGCGAATATGCTCCCGGGAAAAATTACATTTTTCAGAATGTCCTTAATTGAATCACATACCCCGTGATTAAACGGCAAAACACCGAGAAACTGTTCTCCACCCTGCCGGAAAATATAATATCGCGGACGCTCGGGATCGTAGATACACATATACACGTGTACACGTACTATATATATGTATATATTCCTCGCTGTGTTTTATCGCGTTTCGTTTTCTGTCCTTAATCGAGTTTGAATATGCCCGGCATCCTTATAACGTGATCCTCCCTATTCGTATTCCAACCATCCCGGGGAGTCCTTGAGGAGAGAGAAATGGGGTAAAAAATCGACGAGAAGACCGCCCCCTGAAATCGATGCCAGGATTATTTCCTCGAAAGAGCGAAATCCAAGTTATTGGTTACCGAAACCCAGCCTCGGGGATCCGTAGGCTCTCCCTCCCCGTACGGATTCTTTTCAATAAAGATATGTCACCCTTTTCTACGAATAAGTACCGTCTACTTATGGCGCCCGTTTTATGGCGACCGTTTCCCCGTCCCCGATTTTCGCGTTTCGACGGATCCGCGAGCTCCCGCGAGAAAAAGAGAGAGAGAAACATCCCGAGGATTAGGAATTCATTACGGCGGTTCTCCCGGCGCATTTTACAGGTCTGTTTCTTTGACGCCGCGATTGATACTTTCTTCCTTTCTCCTTTTGTCCCTGATGCCCATTGTGTTATTGCTTTTCACGAGAGATTGAGTTTGCTCGGCTTGATATAGAAAACGCGAGGAAATAAATTTCCTCTATTTTCTTCTTCCTCTCCTCGCCAGTTCCCCGGCCCCCGAAACTTGACAACCTGACTGTTATTACTCATCGGGAAAGGAGATAGGATTTTCTTCATCGTATTTTTTGCAATTCCCTCCGCCGTTACATATTTGGTCAGCTCGCCGGGAGAGCTACTTTATTTTAATTGCGTTTAAATATTAGAACGAAGGCGCAAGCTAGCCGAGCTAGGATAAGGCAATATTTATGAAACCATTAAGGCATTGTTTTGTATAACGCTACGGGACAACCGTGTTCGCGGTAGCGTATTTGCGGTGGAAACAGCGGTGTCACGATGATTAGGCCGGCCTTACCAGGTGCTGATACGCGCCTGTTATCTCGTACAAAGGAATGACTTAATAACTTTCGATCGAGCCTGCCCGTCATCGTTTCGGGGTGATGTAAAAAAAAAGGACGAGAAAGCACAATCGATGGGCCTGTCGAGCCCAGATGAAAAGTGTTTGACATTGAAGTCGCTATGGGAATGAAAAAGATGGTTCCGGGCGGAAACACGCGCTAGAAATTCGCATGCGGCCTAGTATGACCTGAATTTTTGTTCCTCCCTTCCCCTCCTCTCGCTTCGTTCCGTCGCTTCCCGGAAAAAGATGTTGCTATACCAGTGAACGTTCTTTTTTTTTTCATTTTCTCTCGGTCCCCTTTTTCGCACGCCTTTTTCAAACGGAAAATACTGCTGCTGCGTTACAACGCGCAGAATTAACGCGAACGCCTTCGAATGAGAACGCATCCTCGGAGTTTATTGTTCGCCGGGAAACGTGTGCGCGTTATTAAAGAATCGCGGGTGAATTATTTTTACGTTCACCGTTTATCAATTTTCATCCGTTCGCCCGTTTCTCGTCGACCGTAACGGGACCCAATGAATGTTTGAACCGGACGACATCGCTCCGGGGAGAAATATTACGGCACGGTACATCCACCTCTGTCTCGTCGAATGAGCGGAGATGCATTAATAATTACGCTACGGAGACGCGAGCAGGAGGAATGTAATCTCTTAACGTCGCGAATTTGCATCTTATTAAAAAATAATTCACCGAGCTGAGACGGAGAAGAAAGCGGAAGCGTCCCGGCCGTACCACGGGAAGAACGCAATTTCAAGCCGAATCACGGTCGAGGGAAACGAGAGAGAGAGAGAGACGGTCGAGTCTTTCAGTAACCGCGGGTGAACTTCCACTCATTAAGAAAATTACGAGAAATCGGGAGCGGAACAACAGAGCGAAACGTTGGAGATTATTATGTCTCCAGAAGCCGCACGATTATAAATCTGAATGCCTCGTACGGGGATAATTGAAATTTTCATACTCGACGAGTTGAAACGTTGAACGATACACGTGGCTGAAACCCGTGGAACGGGAACAATCGCGTTCCGCAAAATTTATCGGCCGAGAAATCTCGTTTTATTAGCTGATTTTAAAATCTGCCGCAACTTTTCATTATCGGCCTTTTCGAGCTTCCCCGGCAATCTCTCAGGATTATAGAATTTCCGCGAACAATCGTCGCGAATAAATCGTGCGGATTACATGTTAACGAGGCAGCACCGAGAAAAGGCAAACAATTTAGCTCAGCGGGCCCTCGAAGTGTTGCATTTAAAAGAGAACATTAATTTCAGCGAGGATGGTTTTAGCCGTTCGTTTTTCACCGGACGCAATTAAATTGTCATGTACGGTGGCCGCACGCGTTGCACCGCGCAGGTCGCTGCCGCCGTTGCTTTTCACCCTTCGCTCCGTCCGCCGCGAATTAATACTTTTCCTTTCGGTTCCATCGAGGCGGAGAAAAACATCCAATTTCGCTCGCAATCCTGTTAAATCCTGTACCCGCTTGCCCGCGCGAAATTGGCCCGGTTTTAAAACTCTCCCCTTACGCGCACCCGAATCGCTGCCCGTGCGCGAAAACCGTCCGGGCGAATAAAGCCAACGATGAGGCGTGCACGGTCAACCGTGCGAGCAGCCGCGCTTTAAATTGTCCTAAGATTGATTTATACTGATGTCGGCTCCTGACGGTATTTCCCTTCCCTCTATATTTCTCTTCCGACTCGATGAAACCAATCGAATGAAATCGGACCACCGTTCATTAATGATATTTGTTCGGTACATCGACGGACGGGAAGGTAAACGAGAGCCAGACTGAAATCTTCGATTTCACTCGTTTATCATCGCGTAAAATAATAGCCGAAATAGATATTCCGAAAGGAAATGTAGTCGCTGGTCGAAAAACTGTTCCCTTTGAGCCGCAGCCGCGCTCATAATTAACCGACACTCTTTCGGCTTCCGGCGCAAACTATGAATCGCGTGCCTTAATTATTGGATTTAATGCGTTTTGAGGGTCAGAGGTACGACACAAAGGAAACACGAGAGAGTTTTAATGCATCGTTGATACACACTTTTGCAAATTAAAAGGTTCTCCTTGCTCCATTTACGTCGCCAGCGTTCGTCGATAATAACTGTCGTTCCGTTAATTTGCTTCGTTCCCCCTTTACGACCGTCATATTCCCCTTTATCCTTTTTTTTCCACAATTAGGCGGTCCGCGCCGCGGATAAATTACGATTCCGACCGATAATATCGTTCCCTTTCGCCGGGATACCTTTGTCGTCGATTAACTCGCGATCAAAATTTCTTCGCGATCAATTGGGGCCGGGCAGACGGGTGGAGGAACGGGGAAAAAATCGATGTCCATTTAGCGAGGCAAATAATTGGTCGGACGGATACGGCACTGCGAGCGCGGTAAGTAAACTAGATGTTTTATGAAAAGCCAGGCGCGGGCGGACCGCGGTACAATGAGCATCGGGCTTCGTTACCGGGCATTGTTTGGACGGCTGAAATGTTTCATGAAGCGAGTGAAAGCGACGCGGATACGCGGCCGGGACACGTGTATCGCTTGTAAACGCGTTTGTCGCTTCTACCGAGTCCTGTACGCGCGGACGCTAAAATATAGCGGGTTACCTACGCGGGCAAATCGTTCGATCGGGTATTCGTCGATTTTGAACGTGGCTCCTTGTAAATTTGATCATCTTACAAGCTTATAATTGTATGTACATTGGATGGTTTGTTCGGGTCGTGGTAGATTCGGTTCGGTCTGAGATTTAACGTAATTTTGTAAACGTGTGACACAACAGGTAACGCAAATTAGATGATTAATGCTTAAGAGTGGATCAGTTTCACAGCGTGTCAATATTGTTTGACACTTGATAAAGCGATAGGGTGACCAAATCTGCCGTCAACTGTTTATGTGCACGTGCCACATAATTCAGGTAGATTTACCAAAGCTGGCCCGAAATCCATTGAGGTCGTTGTACATACATTGAGAAGAGTTCAAAAACGATTTCGTGTCGGTGAACAGGTCTAATTTTAACCGTAGTTAAATGATGATTTCATCCTGAATGTAATTCATGGTATCTTTGATAATGCGATCTCTAGTTTACCTCTGTGAAACCTTTTATTAAAATGCCCACTCGATTCTTGGAACGTCCAACGTACCCGACCGAATGTCTTTCTGTAAAAGTCATTGAAAAAATAGTGGGAATAGAAACGCGGTGAATGAATCAGGGAAACGTTTTCCGTTTCGCCCGGAGAAATTCTGCGCAACGTGAAAATTTCTTGACAGGCCCCTCTAATCTCGAGATTTTATCTCTATTCGTTTCGCCGCGAGGAAAGCTTGTTCGCTGAAATTTCATTTCGTTCGCCAACTTCCCCACCGTCTACTATGATTTCTTTTTCAATCTGTGCCAGCCGATCGCTTTGAATTATTTTCTCGTCGATTTAATTTCAATCGGACAGACCACGTAGAATTATAAAATCGTAGGAGCCCGCGTCGAAAGGGAATACGATACGAACTACACGTTTGAAAAATGTGAAAAACGCAGCGAAAATCTCTTGCGCCACCGAACGTAGAAAAGATTCGAGAGAACACGTCCAACAACCTCACTGACGTTTACTTACCGAGCACGTAAACGCACGTATACATAGTACACCGTAATAATCCCTCGTCGAACGAACAACTTTACTCTGTGTCTGACCAATGATTGATTATTCTACTGCGCGCGACCGGCGCACGGAGGTTCGCGTTGGCCCGCACTCGAGCGGCAGATTTTTGACACAAACTTTGCCATTGGATCTAGTCACCAGTCGCTAGGAAAAAGGGGGAACAGAATGCAGCTTTTTCGGTCGCAGCGAGCTTTTATCTCGGATTATATCCAGCCGCATAGTTTCCATCCTACGAGCCGGCCGTTCCACCTACGTGTTTCAAGATTGCCTAACGCATCCAGTTTTTTCTTCTCCCTCTCTCTCGCTGTTATCAAATTTCCACGCCGGAAAAATCATTTTTCAGGGAATGATGTCAACGATTTCGAGTTCGAAACTTCAAAGGATGAAATTTCGGTGTTCGATTCAAAGAGACGTATCAGATTTCTGGGCAGCGTTGCCCGGCCGTGTCCAGATCCTCGCTTAAACGCGAGATAAATTTCATTCCTGCGGGGATGCGCAAACACTGGCCTCTTTCTTTTGTGCATATTAAACCGGACCCACGTCGTCACTCTTCAAGTCGGTTCTCGTAGATGATTTCGTGAACCTTTGTTTAACATTAACCTTTTCACTATGAGCGCCGGTTATAATTTTGTATATAATTTTTTATATACTTCTGCATTTAATTTTGTATATATTTCTGTACCGAATTTCGTACAGATTTTGCTTATAATTAATAGAATTCTATATAAATAATTTTTAATATTGAAGCAACAACCAACACTTGTTGGAATAAACATTGTTTTATTAAGCACAGTTCCTATTTAACGCTTAGGAAAATGTTCATAGAAAGGTAGACTGACAGTGTGTTATACGATACCTTTCGACCGAATCAAGACAGTTTCAGACCGGGGGTATCGTGACGGACAGAGTGCCCGTACCGAAAGGGTTAAATGGAAATTACAACGATAACACGTTCCTCTTTCTTATTTGGGGTCGCGCGAGGAAGAAGGGGGATGCAGCAATTTTTCAGAGCGTGCACTCTCGTTCGAGGGTAGTTTCCCCGTGGTACGTGCCGCGGCATATAGTCGGCATGGTTAAAAGCGTTACGAACTTCCCGTTCGAAGAACCCAAGGCAAGAAAATTTGTACGGCCGCGCGTAAATGATGCAGGATTAACCGGAGTTAAGTATGTGTACACACCAGCGTCGTCGTTTCGTGTTCTCCCCGGAACTTAACTACCTCCGTCGTCGTCAGCGTTTTCGCATCCGTTTTAAAGTCGTTTATCTGCTGTCTTCGCCCGACCTTTTTCGCCGCTAAACTTCGTCCGCCGCTTTGAACCTCTCTCATCGCCCCTTATTAATTATTTCGGGAATGCTATCATCGGTTCCTTTCCAACGGGGCGACCTCGAGGCACGGTTTCGGAGCCAATTTTTATTGACAAAGCGAAACGAAGGGCTCGGCAGATATCTCGCTCGCGTCACGCACAAAGGAGGATATTAAAAATATTACTCTTTGAAAAGTCTCGCGAATTCTTTTGATTTCCAAGTCTAATAAAAGAGCGGGTATCGCGCCCGTTAACCGATTTCCTTCTACGAGAATGGGCAAAGGGGTTGCCGTCGTCATAGGTCAGACACAAATATTTTACCCTTTCACCTTTTTTTCACGGCCTCCCTTTCATCTTCCCACGAAAAGCCAGCCCCTCGTAAGCAGGTGTCTTATCTCGCGCTCTCATCTTTCCTTCTCCCCTCTTTAAGAAGATTCCAACCCCCGATTATCGAGTATGACATCTGCGGAAAGGCCGAGTCGTCTATCGGCGAAACCGAGCCCAGTGATCTGCCGCGAATGCGAATACTCCTTCTGTTCCACCAGTGGAACAAATATGGGGCCAGTCAGGCTGCTCGCCTACGCGAAACGTGGGTACAAAGCGCGGGCGCTCGCGAGAGCGCATACGAATTGGAAATTTATACGTACGATAAACATTTCTATCGAGGAAATCGATATAGGGAAATTTATTCGAGATACGGAGCAGGTAATATGTAGATCGGTGATCCCGTCGAGAGATCCGGAATGACTGACAATGAGAAGCCGGGACAAAATTCGCGGGCACGCGATACTTATTCCGTTCTTCACCGCGACCCTCGAAACTTGTCCCATCGCTCGGGACGCTTCGCCAAACTTTTCTCTTCGCTGTACAATCGAGCTACCACTTACCTAAACCACGAAACGATGGATACTCTCGTGAAAGTATTAGGTCATTAAATATGAAATGTCCGATTACGAACTTTCGGTCTCAAATCAGACGTTTCATACTTAATGACCTAATATTAGGT
>SHCU01000211.1:101842-115563 GCA_004307685.1 Ceratina australensis | reverse complement strand
GATACAAGCACCTCAGTTTTCCTCACGTGCTTTGCTTAACCGCTAGGCTAGTCGCAAGAATAATAATAAAATAAAGGCGACGTTAAATAAAAACTCCGGAAAAAATGTAACACCTCGTTGTCAAGGGCTAAACAGACTCAGGTCTGCAAAGCCTTCCGTGCTTATACCGTGGCAGGAAAATCGGTGAAATAAATAAATAAATGTGGAGAAAACGCAGCGCATTTCGAATGTTGTCGACAACTGACGGTGCGTTACCGATTTCGAAGGATTCATCGATGTAAAACAAACGAATCCCTAACGCGGCGCTCAGTATTTTTGAACATAAAATGAGACAAGCGCTATCGCGCTGCTTGGGTCTTTTCATACTCATACAGAAACAGCGCGGTTGTGCTGTTTGGGATTCTTCGACAGTGTCTTTTCAATACCTTCTGGGACTCAAACGGTTAGTTTGAACTTCAGCCGGCGTTCATACTCTGGAATCAAATCGAACAGCGTGAACTCGCCTTAAGGTTACCGCTGACTATTCTCGTCGTTCGCGAAAATAAATTTCACCGAGTGGCTGGATATCGCTCGCCTTTCCGGAAACGCGTCGGGTAGAAAAATATTCAAATCGATTCTGGCGCAACGGCGAAGCTGAAAATCAACAGTTGTTCGATTCCCGATGAATCAGTGTATTGGCAAGGAACGGCTCGGGAATTCTCTCCCCGAAGAAAATGACGATTAATGCAATTTAGGATTACCGGACCATATGAAATTGCTCTCAGCCCATGCCAGTTATTATTGTTGGTTCGAAGGCAGAGAAGGAAATCGTCGGGTTGTTGAGATTTCGACTAATCTCCAATTCAAACTACACTGGCCGAAGTTACAGCTCTACGATTAAACCGAACGGTTACGTTAAGTTTATGCAAACAGTTCGAGCGTAGAAGCATTGGTAATCTCGTACCGCGGAAAATCCTGTACCGGAGATTCATAAGATTTTGCTCGAGCCGTAATTTAGAAGAGTATGGATTTTTTACTAAAAGGTTGGAATCGGTTCGACGAGCGAGTCAACGTTGTGCGTTGCGCGGTGTTCCATGCGAGCGAATTCACGCGCTATCACGCGTAGAAGAGGGAAACGTGATTTCCGATAGAGAAGAACTCCGGCGGTGTGCCACCGTCGCCGTTGATCGCGTGCATTGTTTTCGTGTGGCGACTCGACGGTCATCGTCGCGGACGCCGAAACATCGCTCGCTCGTTATTGACTCTATTACGCGTGACGATGACACGGGCTAACAACGCCGGTTTCCGCACTTTCCTCGAGTTCCGCTTCGCTCGCCGTTATCAAGGTCTCGACGCCTCGAGAATTAATTTATTGTCGGGCAACCTGCTAAATTGGACCTGTCCGATCGTCCAGCCCTACGGCGATGCACGGTTAACTTCGCCGAATTTTAAGCTTCCCAAGGGGAGAGTCATATTGCTTCAATATTAGATGGAATTTCCTAGCCGACGTTCTACGCGATATAGTCCTTAACACTATTTCTACCGCGATTTTGTGTATACCTATTTCGAACAATATACACAATTTTACAATCTAGGATGAGCTGGAGGAAAATGACATCGCTGAATTAATTGAACAATTATTATAAGAAAAGTCAAAAAATTAATTGTGGAGAAATGATTAAACTTAGTGAATAATATTCAATTAAAATTTGAAAGGTGTCTTTCGACACTTCACGGTAGAAACAGTGTTAAATAAAAATGCCAGTTACCAGCTATTATATTAACAAAACGCTATGGAAGATTTTAGGATATTTTAATAATTTCCTGTGTCTTAAAAAAATCCCAATATCATTTTCCTAATACTTTATCGCTTCGAATATCGAACAGATTTTATTATCAAGTATCTTAAATTTTTGGCAGAGGTTTCGCTGCTCGTACAACCTTAAAACAGAGGGTAGATCCAGGAATGGACACGTTTTCCTGTTTTGATTCGCGTGTTCGCGTTATTAAACGGATAACGTAACATAGGTGTATGTAACAGGTCCGCGGATATCTGTTCGGAAGTTACTTGGCGTCCGGCAATGAATCAATTAACTAAACGCATCGCGGCAATAAAATGGGGAGCGGAACGAGTAGCCGGCCGCTATTGTCGAGTCGTACTTGCGATAATAACAATAAACTCGGCCGGTAGCATCGGCCGTTATGTGTGATTTCGAAACGCGCGGCGCGACGCACTCGTAACATCATTCTTACTTCCAATGTTTGCCCTACGCCCGGGCCCGCCGCTGTACGTTCACGTTTCCGGTTCATAATTAGCCTTCGCGCACGTTCACAATATCGCGTTGCTTTTTCACCGCTGAATCGATTTATCTCATTGCTTGTGATTAAGGCAGCTTTACTTGCAGACATTTAATTACGTGAATTTATGAGTTGAATTAGGGATAAGAATGAATTTTTTTAATTGTAATTGATAGAGCCAAAATCGATTTTGGTGATCGTGACGAAATTTTTCTTGAAGTGATCTTGAGTGATTCGAACGGTCTGTTGATTAACCGAATTGCACGGTCGTCCGTCGGTCCGAGGTATGAATTTCTCGAAAATCCGCTACCGTGAGAGTTGAATGGCAACGCGGTTGATCATTGGAACATCTCTAGACTGAAACGCCTTACTTAGAAACGGCTTTGATCGATCCTGAGAATCTAATCGGTTACGGATCTCAACCAGACCCGGGCTTCTCTCTCCGCTGTTCAAAGAGGAAACTCGATTTGTCCATCAGGGCAGAATTCGAGCACCAAGGTCTGCGTTGTTTCGTGAAAAATAATTTCGGAGCTGCTCGAGCCGCGATATTTTCCAACCGCCATTACAAACGGCTAATTCCTCTTCATTCGGAAACCAATCCCGATTACGTTTTCATTCGCGCGGAATTTCAAAGGGCATTTGTGTCGCCAGCGAACGTATTATTTGCCCATTTTTTTCGGTCCCCTGACAAAGGTGTCCGACGTTTTTGCGTTCGCGAGAAAATATCCGTTCTTTTTTTCGATCATCGGAAATTGTACATTTCTCTCTCTCTCTCTCTCTCTCTCTCTCTCTCTCGCGTCGTCGGCGGTTCATTGAAATTATTCATCGAACAATTGAACCTGTCAGCTACACTTTCGCGATAACTCTCCGCTCGGGTTTGGTCGGCGGTCTGGGCTTATCGAGTGAAATACTTACTCGACGAGGATAAACTCGCAAGAAAATTTAGCTCCGGTACGTCGAGATTTATACGATACCTCGCGACAAATCGAAATTGGCAATGAGCGATATGATACAAACGGGACTATCGACCGGTTGGCCGGAGGCGGAATCGCGCGGGGTTTATATGCCAATAAACCGTGCGGGGGTGGGGACACGCGTTTAATAGCTGGCCACCCCTATAATGAGCAGCTGTGAAGGGCCGTGTGTATTTGCGGCTGAAATTAACGAGCGGATGCCGTCTTTCATCGATAAACTCCGCGCCGCTATGACCGGCCCCGCTGACGACACGACGGCGGAGCGTCTCGTTCGAAATTGGATTCTCACGCCTTTTCGTTCGCCTCGTTATTTTTAAATACCGATTAACGAGCCCGGGATACTTCGTTCGCTCCTTTGTTCCTCGTTCTTCTCATCCCCTGACCGGCTACGTGTCGGATTAGCATCAACGGAAAAGGGATTGCGCTAATTACAGTAAGAGCTGGTTTTGTGCGGTCCTTTTTTATGCGATTTTTACTAGTTACTTCACTTTTTCTTTTATTATGATTTTATAGAATAAGCATTTGTTATTTATAAATAACTGTTTCTTCTTTTAATTCTTATGAAATCATTTTTCTATAATACATATTCTAATAAAGCATTTATATATTCATATTATTATATATTATATATTCTAATAAATCATATTCTATTAAATCATTATTTTAATTCAAAAACACTTAACAGAAATAACTGAGGTGGTTCTTTGGGAGCTGGAATGGATTAATGGCATTTCAATTAATTTCAATGGGGAAAATTGCTTTGAGATACGAGCGATTTGACATACGAGGAAGGTTACGGAACGAATTAAACTCGTATGTCGAGGTACCACTGTATTTATAAAATTTCCGAATATTTATTTGTGCCATTTCTTTTATGCGGTCCCTATTCAAAAACAGGTTTTACTGTACACCGGTAATTAGTACGTAGAGGGGCGACCGGTAACAGAAGCGTTTCCTCATCAGGTTTCACCGTGAAAAATTCGACCGATGATTGAGGGGAGGGATAAATGATTAGTCTCATTATCGATAAATTCACTCGCGTTGAAATTTTGCTAGATCCCCAGCAACAAATCATATTCAAATATCGCGTTTCACAACGCGGCTCGCGTATTCGTCGTCGATTCGAAACGTAAAAATGAAATTTCGTTTCGCATCACGCGCGGGTACAATCGCGATTCCTCTGAAACACGTTCCTCTCAATCACAGCGGCGGGGGAAAAAATATTACCGGCGAAGTCTGGGAAGGTGGAAAAATAAGGGCGGAACGGGGAAGCGGTGGGCGGTTCAAATCAAATAGCGGAGACGGTGGAATGCGTAATAATTCGGGGAGAATTCGTGGTACGCGAGCTCTCCGGGCACGGAAACAAACGAAACGTTCTCGCGCGGTATTTCGATGTTTTGGCGTGACTTCAGGAAATGGATCGGTTGATAAATTGCTCGGCTCAACTATGGGCCGGCCGAGAAAGGGCAAGCATAGGGAGGAATACGCGGTAGCCGGAGAACGTTGCGGCGCGTAACGCGCGTTTCACTTGGTAATCGGAGCGGAGTACTGCGAGAATAATTATGCGCGCACGGTTTATTCAATTATCTCTATTATGCTGTTACCTGGAGTGGAGGTCGCGCGAGGGGTGCGAGGTTTACGGTCCCATCGCGAAGCCTCGCTCATCAATCTTTTGAACGGTATGGAAATTGACGTAACGTGATCCGTCACGGGTCCCAGCTACCGTGGCCCACCGTGTGCACATGCATCGCGATCACTTTTACGGTCCATACGAGATAGAGTCTACCGTAAACGTCGCCCGTCTAGACTATCTTCTCGCCTCTTAGCGAAATGAAAATGTATTGAAATACATATGTGAATTAACTGAGCGCGCGATAAGACGATGGAATTTTCAAGCAGCTTACCGATACGATAGGCTATGTTTAATAAGAGTTCCCGATACGAGAAATTTTGAATCCATCATTTTGATGGATCGCTTCTACTGTGTAGCGTGAATGGAGGTAACGACCGTCGCGTACCTGTATTTCACGGACTCTATCGGTATAGGTAAAAATGGTACGAGGGACTACTTCATATCTCCCGTTGTACCTCCAGCGAAGTACCTCGACAGTTACGAAATCGGTTGAAGGCTAGAGGATCGAATATTATTGATCGGGGCAAAATATTTGGGAACATTTCTGTCGCGTAACTTTTTCCAACCACGTGAATGGCGTCGTGGTTGATGTAAGTTTTAACTTCGTCAGACTCGTCGTTAGAGCCAACAATGAACGCGAGCCCATACGTCACTCGTATATGAATAGAACCGAACTTCTTATGTTTCACGAAAGTTCGTGATTTACGAACTTGCATAAGGAGTCAGACTCCTGGGTGGGGGCTGCGAATGATAATCCGTAAAAAAAAAGAAAGTAGACTCGTCGTTCTTTCTTGTTAGCTCGCGTGCTTCCGTTCGACGGTGAATGGGATTCCGTTCGACGGACGAGTCGAAAGCCAAGATTCGCTCGTATGGGCAAACAAGCTGACAATGGGAAGCGATAGCCCGGGGTGCTACGAGATGCAATTATGCGCTCGCATGCATCGCTGTCTGCATGCAAGCCTGGCTAACCCTCAGCCTTGAACTCAAAGATCTAATCTTCCCCGAGGAGGTGTAGCCCCGCAAAGACACCGCGAACCATCTCTCCTTTGAGCTTGTATATCAGTCGCCTCTACCCCCGCCCCGTTCTTAACTCGAATCTTAAAATGCCTGTTTCTTCTTACGGTGAATAGCGGTAGTCGAAAATATTTGCTTAAAGCCAAAATATGTGAGATACTTTAGATGGAATCTCGTGTAGTTTTAGAGGGTGGAAATAAAAAGATTGAATACTGGCTTCCAAGGAAACCATCGGGAAATATATGGCAGTCGCTTTTTTGGACGCCGTTATCCGGGTGACCGTTGTTTACTTTTACGTTTACCGCTTTCTTTTATAGACCTCGTAAAACTGCTCGTGCTCGGCGCATCGACGTCCCACGGGTACCAAGATATTTCTTTATTCTTGATAAACTTGTAATAGGTTTACTTTGTAATCATTCGATGGAAGTCATCCGAGCGGAGCGTGAAAAGTATACTGGTAGATAAAAGTTACATCGATATTACGTCGTAAATTCCTTAGACCGAATTTTACAGATATCTCGAAACAATTTCTCCGTCGCGAAGATAAGAGAAGCTACGCACACCGAATAAATCATTATTTTCATGCAAACAAAGTCTGTGCATACAAAGGAGATCGGTAAATTTTGTCTGCACAGAATCTCTGCGGATAAACAAGAGAGTACATCCACGTCTTAATCCTCTTTCGCAGAGTTCGCAACGAGGAAGAAACCGACTTCCAAAGGAAATTAGCAGGGACAAAGAGAATCATTCTACTTTCGAACGATGCCGGGCCCAGAGGAGTAACAACTAACAACGAACTCGAATCACCGTAATTGCATTCTTTCCCGACGACCCGGTAAGTAACGTAATGCTAAGATATCTGAAACCGTCGTGGCCAGTATTAAACTGCCATTTGTAATCGAGATCCGAAACGTCGACGCACGGATAATTACTCGAACTAAATTTTTACGCGATAAGCGAAAGTTTCACGGGTTTACTGGATATTGAGAATGCGAATATTTTAAGATCTGGTACAAGGGTACAGAAAAGAGTCATTCCGCTGCATACTTTACGTTTGGAGGGTACGATCTCCCTCGACATTTAAGAACTCGATTCCGGATGACCTTAGTACCCAGAAACGCGGCCGCGTTTAATGTTCCGTAATCTTTCGGTAAATACGCGGTTTTGTGAAAAAGAGGAAACATGTGAATACGGCAAAGCCGATTTAATCCCGAAACTCACTTCAGAAAGAGGATACTCGAAAACGAAATTCATTCCACGGGGTTGAGTCTCAGCCTCCCTAGCAGTTTTCCAAGTAGTCGACGCGAGCACTTGTCTCTTTCGGAATACGTCGTTGCATTGTCTAGGTCCGTACACAATGTTGTTAATTTGAACAAAGTAGATAAGGAACCGTGTAATTCCCCGTGCGACCTACTTGCCACGCACGATATTATTTTCGTTGCGACATCGCCCGTTCGATTTCTACTCTCGCGCGAAACGAATTTATCCGTCGCGCAGTTATCCACCGGATTCAACGTTACGCGAGCAGTTTTACTCGCGGAGAGACGTTTCTAGTTAATGACAGTGCATTTCCGCGGAGCGCGCACGCGAGTTTAATGCGAGTCGAGCGCACGGGCTTCCGGTACGGAATCCACGCGAGATACGTTTTCCACTCCGGTCTCCCTCAGACGAGAGACAACCGCGCGCACTGATTTTCCTCGATTTCACGTCCCACCCTTCTCTCTCTCTCTCTCTCTCTCTCTCTCTCTCTCTCTCTCTCAAATTGTATCGCGATTCGCGAGTTTCTTTGCCATTCATGGGGCCACTTATCCAAATGCACGTCTACCGAGCACCGGACTTGCGAATAGTCTCGAATACACGTCGATTCCCGCGAAGGAAAGTAGGTTGTGGATACGAGGAGTAAGTAGCAACCAATCTTTTTTCGAACGCCTCCATTTAGCTGTACGAAAATCAACGAGCCTTTGGAATACAGTTATTTTCCAAATGGTACCGTCGGAAGTATTTTTGCAAGCTACAGCGAAATGGATGGTCGAAAGTAAGGACGTGACGGGATGCTCCGTTGGCTTGCGACTACTTTTATAACAGTAACCAACGTTCTTGCCAAATATGGAAATCAGACGTCACGGAACGTACGCAACGTTGTTTAAGCACTGTTTATTCGCAATATCCATGATACCCAATGTCCCCGAGAGATACGATTCCTCTTGATCGGATTTGGGCTATGCTCCAACTTTCTAAACACCGTCTAAGCCATCTCGCAATTTTACATTTTGGCCACGGTGGCTCTAGCAAGGTTCTCGATTATGGAGCTTTAAATTCGCCTTTGGCGTGTTCGGAAGCCGGGGAAATTGTAGGTCGAATCGGGAGAAAATCGGGACACCGGAACGACATTCATTTTTTCGGTCGTCGCGTTTCGGTAAACTGCTGTCAAGCGATTTTCATCGATTTCGGATAGCTGCGCCAGGGAAACCCGTGAAAAGTGTACGCTGCCTTTGAAAATATTAGTTCCCGGCGAAAGGCGATCCAATTTCGAGGCCCGAAAATTGTTGCGAAACGTCGTAAATTTGAAAGCTGTCGCGTCATTGATCGTCGCTCGCGCGTCGCGCCGCTGTACCACCGATGCGCTGGTCACTACTACGATTTCAGCCGTCGATCCTCTCGCCTTGTCTCATGCCTGAAATTACACGTAGGAGAAGCGTTTTATTTTCTCGATTATGAAACGTGTTCGCGAAACTAATTTTCCTCCCTGCTTGGAATTACGATTAAAATTCATTGGGTTCTTCTCGTTGATAGTATTTGAATTTCGTTCTTTGAAATTATTCGCTAATTAACTAGTCCCCTTGAACGAAGTAATCAATGCGACGGGAAGAAAATACCGGGAGTGGCATAATTCACGGAGCAGTAGCGTATCCGTGAATAAGACGAGCCCTGAAGCATCGGAATTTGACCGAAAGGAGTTATTCTTCTGGAGTCGCAACTCGGAAGTCGCCGCTGCGATGAACCGTCGCGGGGAAACCAAAGTTCCCACAATTTCTCCAGCTTGAATTTCGAGTTTGACGGAAGTTTTGTCATTCGCTATCACAGCCGTCAGCAAAACTCGGCTGATACTTTTAATTACTTTTATCACCGTTTCGAGGTAGCCTCGTCCCGTGTTTAAGAAGTACCGCGATGGATCGTGAAATCGGGGAACAGCATCCGTTTCACTTGCTTTTCGTAACGTCTCTTTATTACTTCCCCCCCGGTTTCGTACCGTGCGAACGAGAGATGAAAAAGAAGTTTCGGGCCCTCTTCCGAACAGTATTAGCCGGGGAAGTGCGCCGGGCGTTATTCGAGCTCGGCTCTCGTTCGAAAATCTTAATTTAGGGGCAACGCGAACGCTATTTAATTTGCATGCCGTTGCAAATGAGAATCGCGGGCCCGCGCGTAGCAGGGAGCGTCGCGAAGCAAATTTATTCCCGCTCGTTCCGGTCGAATCATGCCGAATTAAATGGACGCATCGGTGCGGTCACGAGCACATTAATCCGCACAATGAAGGAGCAGACTATGGTTCCTTAATTATCCGATAAATAAACAGGTAGATCGTATCTTTCGTCGCACCGTGACAATTTACGAGCACACGATTTTCCTCGGCACCTTTACGCGGCGCTATATTCCGGGACGAATAGAAGATTTTCCTCTCTTTTCTTCCCTCTGTCAATTCCCCGGTGACCTCTGGCCGACGAGTACCTCCCGCCTTTTTATCCCGCTTTTAGGTTCTTTGAAAAACCTCCTACGGGAGTGTTCGTCATGTAATTACTCGTTGCCGGTTGCGGTCTATATCCCCTCGGACGCGACGGATCGCGCAAACTTCAGATAATCCATTCGGTGGAAAAATCAGCTCGCTGCTGCCATCACGAAAATTTTATCTACCCCTCTATCCCCCCTCGCCGCTATTCTTCGTTTTATGCTCGCGACGCGCGTTTCTTTCATACCCGGCGTCAACTTCTTTTATTGCATTTCCCGCGAGCCGACGAACTCTCCGGGAAATCTGCTCTCCGGTGATTCATTAATTCTTCCTAACCCTTTTGTCCCCGCTCGCTGCCACACCGGTATAACGATTATTACGCACGTACGAAACAGACGGCAGATCCGAAGACGTGTACACGTCGAAAGCTTCGATTAATCTCTTTTTATTAGGTTGTCCCATAAGTTTCTTCCGAATTTTTGAAACGAAATCAATATACGATCCGAAATAAACTTATGGGATAATTCAATGCATGCATTCGCTATTTCTTTTGTTGCTTTACGCGCCTGTCTATTTCAATTGTTTGGAATTAATTAATTTGAATGCATTTTTAAGTTTTTGAAATGGAAATGTCACGAAGCAAAAAAATAAATTTTCGATATGTGCTCTATATTCACCTTTCGTCGTCGTCGGCAATCTACGGAGGCACCTCGTTACGTTCGTGATAAAAGGTGAAATAGAGCAGATATTAAAAATTCATTCTTTTTACCCCGTGAAACTTCCACTTGAAAAACCTAAGAATTGATTAAAATCAATTAATTTCAAACAGTTTGCTACCGATATATGAGTAAAGCTATAAAAGAAATTGCGGTTACACGTACTGGATTATCCCATAAGTTTCTTTCAGGCCGTATATTAATTTCGTTTCAAAAATTGGGAAGAAACTTATGGAACAACCTAATATTTACTATCCGATATCGTTCCGACTTCTTGCGGTAGTTTGAAAAAATTGACTCGGGTAGACATTTAACAACGGCTTAAAAAGAAATTAAGCATCTTGGGACAATAAAAGTGAGAGAGGGAGAGTTGGGTGGTAGACGGCAATCTTGGCCGCGTAATAAATGAAGCCTGGCAACGCGATAAGCCGGGAAATGGCACGGTGAAATACGCGACACGGTTCACTCGCGGTAAAAAGCAGCGCGGATCTCGCGTACGTGTATGTGCGCTTTATCAGGAGCAACGCGTGAGGTGTGCCACTTAAAGAACCTCGCGCGAGAGAACAACGCGGAGGAGGAAGAAGAAGTGTGGCCGGGAAAGGCGCGCGGAGGAAAAGGAACCGGCAAGAAGGGCGATGCGATCGTGGTCTTAAGATAATGCGCGCTGGCGAGATAGGGACGGCGAGAAGAAGGGGGTCGTCGCTGACGGGAATCGATTCGCCACGTGGGTTGTACGGCTATTCGGAAACGATTCCGCCTCCGGAATTCTTAACCGCGTTAAATGGTAATGTACTCGGTAATTCGGTCATGAATAAAGGAAACGATCACGAACTTTTTAAATCGCGACCGAAAATATGTCTCAGGCTTCTCACGCTTCACCCCAGGGGAGAGATTCTTCGCCATGTGACAACGCGAGACAATTCGCATTTTTTCTCCCGTATACAGGTCGTTTCAAGGATTCGGTTCAAATCTAATTATAGGAGATGTTAAGAAATGTTTCCGTTTGCATGGGGATTAAAATAGTGTCTGGAACTATCCTGACGAGGATATACAATGACGTGAACAATTCACTGAACCTACAACTTTCACTTTATGTTACTTCATTTAATCAAAGTTTTACGTCGAAGAACGATCTTCAGTTCAATTATATAATAATAAGTATATTTGGAATTAGGATTCGGTAACCGATAATGTACAATACGTGTCGACAGTTACTCGGTGGAATGATTCATTGCTGGCGATCGGTTCCTAAATACTCTCGAAATGGTGGCGTTACCGGTCCAAAATCCAATCAGTAACGCACTCGCGTAGACGTAAAATAACCGTTATGGGTAGAACAGAAAAATGACGTCTGAAACCGCTCGCTGCTCATATTTAATGCCGATTCCTTAACAATAAGTTTATCAAGATTTTTTATCGAAGCATCTTTATTAGTTCCGATATGAATATCTTCCATCGCGGAGGAAGCTACGTAGGTTTTAAATAATCTGATACACTTATACAAGAATTTTTTTAGTTTCTTTGCGAGTGTTTTGGATGCAGCCTATAGAGCACTCGAGCGGCTCATCGAGCTGTTTATTAATGTCGGTGAATCGATGCGTCCGCGTTGGGTTCTCGATACGACTGCCATTCAATCGGTTCGAAAGCGAAACGTGGGCAGGGTTGGGGGTTCGTTCGTTGGGTCGTCGAAGAAAACGCGCGATCCGAAGGACACCCGGCTCGGTTTAAGAGGGGAACAGAGAAAAGAATTAGTTCACCGCGGTTATATTTAGCCGTTAATCGGCGCGTTCGTTCAACATTTTCCCTGACGGCGATTTATTTTACGGGTAAATTGAATCACCGCCACGGCGTATATGTCAATTATAATTTTCCCTGTTCCCCGTCCCTCGGGTCTCCCTTCTGTTAGCCGACGCGCGATGAAAAAGCTCGTTGGGATCAGTTTAGCGTCATAGGTCGATAACGAAACACGGTTGACGCCTCGATAAAACCGGCGCCAGGATTATTCATATTCACGTTATTCCGATCGGCCGTCGATCCTTTCTACGCCGTTCCCCTGTAATTCTATTATTATTTATAAAAACGTTCGACCCGCGTCTAATTGCGAAAAATCGCGTAGAATTATAAACTACAGTTATCACCGCTTTGTTCGCCGGTTCGTTACTATCCATCAAGGGACACGTTGGCATGCGTACAAGTGCCAGTTTCAAAGCTTGTTCGTCTGTATTTTATTAGGAAGATCGCGGGGAAAACGGCGGTGGAAGTTGAGACGGGAGAAATACGAAACGATTCGAGGGAAAGTTGAAAACTTCACGGTGCATTTTTCTTTATTTAAAACCCCGGACGAAGGAAAATTGCCACGGTTCTAGCGCCCACGCTTCAACGACGGCACAAATACTTAATGGAGTGTGATAACTTTTTGTATACGCGCCGCCTCCTCTAATTTCTATCGTCATTACGGCCCCCTTTTTGTTTCGCTCTTTATACGTTATGAAAAAAAATCGTTCTTAAGGTCTTGAACCTTTAAATAAAAACACCGGCGATGCGGTGAAATCTTCGTAATCAAATTAACCCTCTATGGGTCCATGTGACTTTCAGGTCACATTCCAATTTATCAGAACACAGAATATTGCCCCACTGAAGATATGATAGTTGATATGCTTACGAAGCCGCTAAATGCAGTGAAATTAAAACATCTAGCCAAAAGGAGTGGACTATCAGCATAGAGCATACACGTCTAACGTTGAGGAAGGGTGTTGGAACACACTTTATTATTACACACTTTATTGATTAAAAACAAAAATTCCGTCCAGAGAGGGTTAAAAGATTTCTTCGAGGTCTTCGATATTCAAAGTTACGTATTGAAATGCATTATACATATATCACGTATTCAGTTGTTGACTTGAACGTTGTGGTGACTGTTTAATTTCCAACGTGGTACGTGTACGCGAAGAATCTCATAAATCTGGCAAATGGAACGGATAATTCGTTTCGAAACGGACAATTTTCGTTATCGCAACTTGAAAAGCGTGCACGGATTCCGGTGGAAATTATAAATTTCCCGGGTTGGCGATTTATATTCGTGCGCGCACGCGTTCCCGTCGCGATTATTATCCCCTACTGTTATCGCGCGAGGACGAATACAAATAGAGAGGAGCACCGGCGACGTGGTTTCGAGTCTGAACCGCGGTGAAATTTTCATACATCTGCATAGGATAAATATTAAAGAAAGGGAAGGGGAAAAAAACGGTGATGGTGAATGCCACCTGCCGTCCGCCCATTTTGTATTCCGGAAGTTCCCGGATCGTCCAAGCAATCGCGCGTTAAGAGCCAAGTCCCTTCCCTGTGTCTTGTTTTTCAAAAAGCTTTTAGCCAACCTCGCGTCG
>SHCU01000211.1:80269-97348 GCA_004307685.1 Ceratina australensis | reverse complement strand
CACCTTTTTTTATGCGGTCGCCGTCCGCCGCATAAAAAGAATTTTAGGTAGTACATTGAACAAAGTTGTTTATTATATGCAAGTATTTATAAAATTTCCGAATATTTTTTTGTGCGATTTCTTTTATGCGGTCCCTATCCACCGCACAAAAACAGATTTTACTGTACTTGATCGAGAAAATGGCTGGCGCATCCATCGAGATTCCCGCATGCACTCCGTGAAATCATTTACCTTCCCGCCCACCCCTTGATCTTGCGGTCGATCAGGCGCAATAAATCACCGGATGAACGCATCCGCGAGTACATCCGCGGTGTGTAAGGGAGCAAAGATTCTCGTGGGAAAATAAAAGGATGATGAATTCGCTTTCCTAATAAGACAAATGGAGCTGATGAAACCTTATCGTGAAACCGTCCGCGGAGCAAGAAAAGTTATTCGAAAACCGCACCGAGATACTATCTCGCTCGCAGTGGGAATTCCGTTCGACTTCCGAAGTTCCAGTAGTAGGTATCGCGGCTATAGCGCTTTATTAAGCTGCCGTTCTTGGCTGCCCGGCGAGCGGGGGAGAGAGAACGCGTCAACTCGAAATTAAAGGTTAGCCACGTCCGCGGAAACTTCGTCCCGGGCCATTTACGGGAGCAACCCTCGCGGGACAGCGTATGGGTCAAACGAGATCGAGGCTACCGGAAGTCGCGCGGAACGGAAGAGAAAGCCTTTCTCTCGTTCCCGTCGTGATCGAGAATAGGACAGAATACGAGACGCACGGCAGAGGTTAATTAGTCAGCCAGCCAGCCTCGCCGGTGAATTTAAAGTTCGCTTCTGGTGTATCGCGTGGACGTGCGGCTCCGCAATCACGAAGAATTAAGAGGGGAAAAAAAAAGAAATGAACGGTTAGGTAACGAGCGTAGTCAGGTTTTACCGGGATGGGAAAACATTGATTTTCGTGTCAGAGGTTAAGTAGGTGCGGGTGCAATGAAACGTTAAGAAATATATTTATGGAAGTTGCGAGGAAACCGGCTCACGTCAGCGGGCTCGTTCTTTTTTCCCTTCGGTTTTTCTCCACGACGGACGACCGTTAAACGCTAATCTCGCTTGTCACCGCGGTGATTACGAACTTTTAAAGCGACGCGCTTTTAGGGCACCGCATCGCGCGGGAATATCGAGTTTTATGGCGTGTTGCCCCGGTTATAAATTACTTCACGCGTTCCGCCCGGCGACTCCGAGGGTGCGAATTCCAAACTTTCCGCGATCGAATAGCACTCGAACCTCCAGGGCGACCTCTCAAACCGGTCAATCTCTCTCTGAGTCGTGGAAGTTTTTTCTGCATTCTGTAAGTAGCGTGATTTCAAGCGACTGGTAATAATTATTAGGTCACCGTTCGATGTAGCCATTTTAGTAAAAATAAGAGCTGATTTTACTTCGTGGTCCATCCTGATTGAATAGTTAGTAGCGTGTAGTAGTTGAATAGTTAATAGTGAGTAATGCTCACCAGGCGTCGATCTACTTGATCGTCGAAGGGATGCCGAGAAGGCNNNATGCCGAGTGATAGGGAAGGCAGTATATAAGTAGAAATAATATAAGTACATTCACTTCAAGTCAAAGTTGTACAAATTCCGTTTTATTTGTAAGTTAAAGGGTTAATCGTTAATTATCACTAGCCGTAATCGAGAGCCGTTGGCATTTATATTATACGAAGGACTCGTCGGCCTGTATTGTATTTAGTTAGAGCGGAGGGAGCTCAAAGTAAGAGTTAGCCAGAGTTAGAGGAGCTCGGACGTAGGAGTTGTGTTAAATCCAAGTTATTGTGTGGTCCTTACATAGAACACGAATCTAGTTTAATTTAGTTCCAAAAACGTGATTATTTTATTTGTACATTTTATTGTTTAATATAACATTCGGACGAAAATATGTAATTTCGAGTAGTCAGCCAGGAATTTTTGCATCGACTCAAACGAGGCAGGAGAAACGTTTTCATATTTAGTGATCATTTACCGTTCGTTTATTCATAGAGGAGCCATCTCGTTAATTTCTATTCACAGGTAGCAAAATAATCGTTGCATGAATAATTCCCCGTTTCACGGCATACGTTCCACGGATGTCAACCTCCCTCGCTTCCTGGCCATTCGTTAAACATCGCATACCAAGGATCCCGCCGCCGCGGTCGTTGTACGGTACGCGAAAATACGTACACGTCCTTCCGCGGCCTGGATCCGGGCATCACTTTCGTAATTATGTGCATCCATATGCACGGGTGTGCAAACGCTGTTCACCGTGTTGCATGCATAGACGCGTAAGGAAACGCGGCGGGGCCCCCTCGCGTGTCGCGTGACCCCGTCGTCCACGGCTGACGCGTTCCCTTCCCTTGTTCCTTCCATTTGGCCGTCAATCGAGACACGCGATATCTCTCTTCTGTCCTCTCCTCGGGAAGCAACCTCCCTCGGAACATAGGCTAGGCCACGTTCGGGTATAAGAGGATTAAAATCGATCCGGCCTGTTGCGAAAATTAGAATCCATCCCCAACGATAGGAATCGATTGCTCCTTTTTTTTATGGATTCGCGAGTATCAATGCTCGCATTAAAAATTGTACTTTCATCCCGGGAAAATGTATAGAAGTAATGATTGATTCGTCGGTGAAACGTGTTAAATCCATTAAACTCGGTGAATAGATCGCTGGAAACGGTACACGGTCGAGATAGAACGCTCGTTCGGAGCACATGGTTCCCTTATCCGTGTAAATGAGTCGTGGAAACTTGTTGTCCCTTAACCGATAGCGTGCCTCGCTCGCGTTAATTACGAAATTACGCGCGGAAATTAAAGTGACAACGGTCGATGCCGATGATATCGCGTGCCGAGTGCTGACGGTAATTTCCTTTGAAAATAATCCAAATTTTCTTCGGATAATTGATACGTTCTTGCGGCCTTATTTCGATTCCCACGATTTTAGCTAATGAGATTATAGATGTAGATTGTTCCTTGATAACGGCGGTAGGACACTTAGATGGTTAATTGGAAGGAAAACTATTTACACTCCTTTTTGTACGAACTCCGATCTGGCCGGCTGCGTGCACTCTAGCCTGCCAAATTTTACGAGGCCTGCCAGGTACCACGTATGTATAGCATTGTCTTTCGACCGGCTCCGGAACAAGTGGTTCCACCTTTTCCTTGCTAGCAACAAGCTGTTGCTCTATTCTAAATGTTCATTTGCATTCGGTCAGCTCGGTAGAAAAACAACGTTTATCTCGTGCAATTAATTAGGTAATTGCTACTGTATGTTAGAATGATGTACTTCATGTTACAATTGTGCTATTCCTTTGCTATTTCTACGTAGTTAATGTAGTTAATATCCAATAGTGACCCTCTAGGGAGTGACTGGACTGGACACGTAAGTAATGGTTCCAGTCAGTCCGCTCAACTCATTATTTTTAGTAGTATTAAACTCGAAAAATATGAATTATATTATGGATTCTGTCGCGATAATAATTATGACTCATGTTCACCTACTAATTTTGAAATTACAACTTCTAATCATATTCTTCCCTCGGAGGATCACTAACGTACGTAACAAAATTTTATTGGCAATGAGATACGAATGTGAAAAACGAATTTAGGCGACCACGTGCACGTACTAACGACGAGTAATCTGTTATCGTGTCCAAATATTCTTATCACGATTTAGCTTGGTAGTACCCTCCCTGATCCGAAGGCCCGTGTAACCGCGGTTACTCGGGATTTCGATCACGAACCGGCGGTATCCACTTTACACCGAATTCCCGAAGACTACCGAGCACCGAGCAAACAGAATCTTGGAGAACGCTAACCGACTTTAGTAACTATTTACAATCTGTATCCCCGGGGTTAATCGCGATACTTACCGGCCGAAATTCGTGTCGGAACTCCGGCAACTTTTTTACGTACGGTCACCGACGAGAGATTAGTAAAGAGTGGCAGCCCCTGTGTTACAGCGCGGCAGGCAAAAGGGGCCTGGCGCCGTAAAACAGATCTCAGAAATCTCACAGCATGACTACTTTGGCAAATATTTTTATTCGTTTATTAATCAGAATTTAACTACATTTACGATACATTCATACATATCTCTACTATAATACGCTCCAGCATCTCTTTCTATTAGGTCATTAAGCATGAAATGTCCCATTTGAGACTGAAAGTTTGGTTTATTATATCTCGGGCAAGAAATAATATAATTAACCCTTTGACTTGCAATGACGTGAGATGTCATTCACTTGAAGTCAAATTCGTACAGATTCCTACCATGTTTTTTTCTGCCGCAAGGTCCCATAAGGCTGGCACTCTTTACGAATCTCTCCTCGGCGGTACGGTTAAAAACTCGGGGCGTAAAGGGTGGCGAGGCTGTTTTTGCGCGACCGGGGTAAACGTACGCCGGCAGGTAGTTACAGTTACGAAACCGCCTATCAGCCGAGGAGACCCACAGGTTGGCGTGACTCGGCGTCTTTGACCGACGTTTCCGCACGAATACGTGCACGTAACCCAGGGCGCTGCACGCGTGTGCACACCCGGACCGACGTTATCCGGGCAGCACCGCCGCCCGGCACTATTTATAGGGGATGAACGGCCGGTAAAATATAAATAGAAGAAAATTGCCGGTGTATGTTGGGGGTGGGCGGATACCGGGGCGCGGCGCAGCGGCCAGGGTTTCTTGTAACATCGATCACGGTATCTCGGCGAAACGATATGATCCGAGGCGGATGAATGCCGGCCGGCTGAAATATTCATCGCCGCTGCTTTCCATTCCGTGATATTTAACGACCCGCCTTTGTTTCCACGAATCAGGCACGGCCTGATTTTCCCTAACGATAAATACGATTGCCCGCGTTAACCCCTTTTAACCCTAATCCGCACCCCGTATCAATCTGACAATGAGACAGGTTCATTCCGTGAGAGTTTGTTACCGGTCTACGCGCATCACAAGCGTCGGCCGACTCGGGAGCGCAAAAAATTCTTTGTCTCTTCTTCGAACTTACAATAAATGTTAATGCATGCGTCCTTTAGACCCGAAAGATACGATTTCGCGATATAGACGGAACTTGTTTCGCCTCGATTAGAGATTCGAATGGACGCGGAGAGAGGACTGTTCGAAAGTTTCTCTTGAAAGTCACTTCGGATCTCCCTGGAAATTCCTTTCTTCTGCAGAAAGGTAAACTTTCCTCAAAGTGGCTCGACATCTTCACTCATCGCTTCCAAACACTACTCTTCGCGTAACATCTTGCATTCAAAGTACTCTATTACTTTTATCGATCGGTATCGTATCGCGTACTGGGACATTAGTCGGGTGCTTTCCGTCGAGAAAATAGAATATTTAACGGAGAATCGGATGCTATTAATTAAGATCAAGTACAACGAGGTGTCGCGGGATTGATCCGCCGATTGATCGAGACCTGATTCCATTTCCATTACGAAATATAATAGGAACGTTTGTTGCGAGATGTAAATTCCGCACACTGTAAGTGGCTAATTTATAGAGGCTTAGGCGAGATTGTTATGTCTGCTAAGTGGGTACGAGCGACTGTTTAAAATCGATCGGGAACGCTCGGAAGGCAGCCGTCACTTCGAGAGATGTGTCTTGCCGGAAGCGAGAAGTGAAGCGAAGAAAATAACAAGCCTTCAAGGATCGTGGAACAATGAATACTACTGGGGAAACTCTCGACGATACTACCCTTTATAATCTCCTTCCACGGTCGACGTTAAATTGACTCGACTAAAGGGTTCCGTCTTGTCCGTTTTTTCGTTGACTCTAGCTACTCGTCCGCGCCGGACCAGCGATACGCGAGAGCAATTAACGGGCAAGCGTTCTCGAGAACATTTCACGGTGTAACGCAATTAGCGTTTTCACACCCTGCCCTTGACCTTGTCTCTCAACCAACCTCCGCCGTCTTTATTGTTCTTGATTCTTAACTCCTTCGCTTGTGTTCCTCCCGCTCAACCTGTGTTCGCAGCCGATTGAATTAAATTGTTTTTCCCCGGAAAGTTGCACTCTTAGCTCGCTCGAATTCGACGATTAAACAAAAGGGGCCAGCCGACTCGGCTGGCACGACGGTAATTAATTACAACCTTCGAACTATATTTTTCCTCCGACGTGAATTAACCGTCAGACTTACAATTAGAGTAGATTCGATTCTCGGGTAATTAAAGTTTCATCGAGGATTATGGGTGTGACAGAGCGATTTCAAGTAATCTATTCAGCCCGATAATTTCATCGTACCGTTCGAGTCCTCGTTCTCTAACGATCGGCGCCACCGTTCGAGACAATGTCACGCAACTTCTTGTCTCCTACGCTGGAATTATAACGTTACGCGGAAAAGAAAATCAAGTTGGCAACGGCTCTCGGTGTCGCCCCGTCTTGGCTTTGCTTAATCTCCCGGATCGTGAAATTTCGTAGCGTCTCATACCGCGACGTCTGTACTCTATTTGTCACGCGGCAAAAAGATCTTCCTTATCTCTCGCCTGTCTTTCGTTTGGCTTAGAAGGACCTGGTTTTCCAACCGTGCAACCAACGAGAATTATTTCTAATCGTTACATCGGGAATTGATTCTATCCGCGATTCACTTTTGTATAACGAGAACCTTTAGGCAATCACAGTTTCACTGTGGTTCGCTATCAAACGCGGCCGATTCGACCCCCCCCCCCTCCGACGAAGTCAAACGACGCGCAGACTTGTTCGATCCGTTAGCCGTCCCATAAATCCGAGCCCTATCCCCGGGATTTTCGTAATATCCCGGGAGAGAGGCGCGCGCGCGAAAGCATGTAGCTCCCGCCGACTTCTCCAACTCTCGCTAACCCGATTCCCGACGCCTCGAACAGCCTGTTCGCTTTATCCCCGAAATTCCGTGAGTCCTGATCGCTGTTTACAAATGGCCACGACTACGCGAAACTATGGTTATCGTTCGGCCGCGGTATTTCCTCCGCGCGAGCCTGACAGAGAGAAATGTCCGCGGACCCGTGTACTCATAGGTGCCACCGCGAGGAACATTAGTTTCAGCTGCACGTTCCCGATACTCGGTAGCGAAGAAATTTCGCACCATTTCTCATTAAGTAACCGTCGCGCGATACACCGTGAGAATGGAGTAAATTCGAGCGCACCTTCGAGATGAGGAGAATCGCTCGACGGACAGGGGCTACGGGGCTCGGTTCACCTGGCGAGGGAACGGGCAGGCTGACGCGTTGAAATTTATGACTCTCAAGGTGGGTTGACAATCGGATAGTGGCAATAATGGAGTTTGCCCGGGGAGCAGAGACAGACGGACGCTGGGCCGAGATCGTGTCCTCGATGAAGAGGCGAGAAGAATTCGATTCGAGCTCTCTGAGAGCCCGGGGTTGATTCGATCGAAATTCTCGAACGAAATTCACCGAGAGTCACGGCGAGAGGTTTCAACTTCGCGCGCCTCTCGTCGCGTATTCTTTACTCCCCGATCGGACAAGTCGATCGGAACGAATTGTTCTTCTTCGTCTATGAGCTTACATTAAGGAAGTGGGTACGTGACGAACCATTCGTGAAACAGGAATTCGAAATGTCGAAACGGAGAATACGTGTTGGATTCCGGGAGAAGGAATTAAGCATAACACTTAATTAATAGACTTCTTTATTCCGAAATGGTGCGTTTCAGTACTGACTGCCGAATTCTGAACGCTCGTGGCAGAGGTATCGGTTATATATCGTAGGATAAGGGGTGTCTGACTAAGAGTACACAGGTCAGTGGATGAGTACAGCGACGAAGGGTAGGCTCGGTAATCGAGTACAAATGGCTAGATGAGTTGAGTTTGCTGTGACTAGGATGGTTGCGGCGGGATGATTCTTACAGTGTGTATCGGAGATAGGCCGGTTATATAACATACGAGTTACTTGAGAAATTTTTTGAATCGACCTCGATCGATGTACCAGTTAGCGTAGCGTGACAAGTGCAATTAATCTCGACGGTGTGACATTAATGACCGGTGCGGGTGGAGGGGAGCAGGATGGGTTAAAAATTATTTCTGATACGCAGGTATTCCTAACGCGGGCAAAGCGATGAACGTGTTCGGGCCCCGCCCCGACACGAGGAGCGGATTGATTAATCGTCGTGGACTTTGTTTCAAAGGGAATCCATCCCGTGTACGAACGTTCGTGCAGCAAGATAACGTACTCGTGTCTCTGGCAATCGATGCGAAGCCCATTTTAGTTTCTCTCTGCGGCTCGCGTGAGCCACGAGCTCGAACATGCCCGACTCTCTCCTTGCCCGTTCGATTTCCGGCTCGCATTAGGCTCGCTACGATTTCGACTCGAACTAATCAAATTTCCTGCCGACGCTTTTTTGCATCGCGCCTCGCTAATTTGTATGGAGAGGCACGTCGTCGCGGTATCAAATAAGGCAATGTGATTTTTAGGTAAAATCGAAACGTGCACGCTTCAGAATTTCACGTATCGAGTTTGACAGGTTGATACATCGTCCGGGATTGAATATTTCGCTGGGTATTAAATTCCACTCACGATGCATATAATATGCAGGGAGGGAACAGAGAAAAAAAAATAACACACCGACGGGACTCGTCTGCAAACGCGCGGCGATAAATCAAACGAAAATCGAGCGCGAAATAGAAGCTATTAAAATACGAGCGATGTACGTCGTCCGTTCAGTTCTGTCATTTTCGAATCGATCGGTATCGGCCGTTCCCGGCCCGAGCAAACATCCCCAAACGATTGCGTTTAGGTGTCAAAGCCTCGCGCGGCCAACCTCGTCCGAGATGCGCTCTACCAAAAAAATTTGCCAAAAGTGATAGACGACGGGATCCCTTTTATAAAAAGAAATTCTCCATCTTTCTAATTGATTGCCCGCTGCGAAGTATCAGGTTCTCGGAGAGAGACAACAGAGCCGTAGATAACTTGTCTGCCGAGTGAAGTTCCAGTTTCGGTAGATTAACAGTAGATTTATCACGGGGTAAAGTTAATAAGTAAAGTGTGCAGAAACGATGATCATCCGTCTTAGAGGAAATTGCAACGAGGAGTCGTGTCTCTCATACCGTCGCTCTCGTGCGCCCTCCCCCCTGCCCTTCTGTCCCTCATCAGGTACAGAGATAAAACGGCGCCCTAATTCGTGTCGTAAATTTTTGAAAACGGCCAGATGGCAAATATTTGTCTTGCATTGTGCGAGCAAGCCGACCCGGACTAATGGTGCGTAGCAGTTTCGAGCGGTCGGCCGCGCGACGGAGAAACGTGTGCGAGAAATGGGCAGGAGGCGAGCGGAGAGGGATTGGAAAATATAAACTGCACGACGGGCAGCATTTCATCGGGGATTAGATCTCGCGGCCGGCCAACCTACATTCATTCTCGTTATCCCTCCGTCTGACCTATGGAAAAGACTCTGGAAATCGGCTCCCCTCGCACCCGGCCGCCTTAATCTCCGCTCGGCCGCGATAGCGTTCGTCGCTCCGGTCCGCTGCGTGACACTTGAAAAATTGAAGAACCTGGCGACCGACCCGAGGAACAAATGTATTATGGTTGCTCGTGCAGAGTCGCGCGGGCAACACGCTGAATAACCAATGTCCCAACCCCGGACGATTCATCTGCTCTCGCAATAACGTGTTCAGTTTTCTTACCGTACGAAGCGGTTTGATTAAATCGATGCGAGCGACAATTTCATACGCGATGAAGATCGAGAATCCATGCGTCGAATTATGTTTAAAATAGAGATCGATATTAAAATAAATGTCGAATGGGCGATAGACCGAAGCGAAAGGAAGACGCATGCTTACGCGGGAATTCAACTTGTCCCGGCATGAAAACTCATGAGAGAAAAGCCAGGACAAGCGTGAACTTTATTTGAAGGAAAAGGAATACAAATCATTCATCACAGGGAATGCGCCTTGCTACGTTAGTTACCTTTCATACCTTTTGAAGAGAGTACTCTCTTACGTTATGGTCGGTCGACTAGGGCGCACCAAAACACGCACACCCTACACTGAGGGTGCCGGGAGCCACAACTGGGCTAGGGAGGTGCCGATTCTTGCTTGGTCCACTGAGCTCTACCAAATGTGGCGAACACATTCCCTGGAAGGGTCACTACGTTCTCACCTTCCCTTCCGCTTATTACTGAATTAATAATTACCCACTCGCAAACTCACGAACTCGAAATAGCACAACTTCTTAAATTAAGGAAATAAGATCTTATAAAATCTTCTGAGGACGTCCGTTCGCTTCCGGAGCTTCAAGACGAAAACGCCGGTCTCTAGGAGACGGTCCTTTTTTGTTGAGCAAATGTGTCGTACTTCGTAATCAGGAAAAGCAGATATAACAACTAATTTTATATATAAATAATCAATACGAACGTATAACTAATGTAAGAACATGTAACTTGACAAGTACACAGTATTAATAATTAAAAAACATAACTATAACGCATACGCGTCGATATAAACTGAATAAACATTATAACGCGAACACCGGCTACGTGATATCGAGCTGTTTGTAACCGTGAAAGCACGAGGCTATTGATTCGGCGTTTAACGCAATTTTGATCTTACGGAAGGTCGTGAATTTTTGATAATAATTAGGCGGTACCGGCGATGATCGAGTTACAGCGATATGGATACTGATTAGAATTAGAGGGTGCCCGCACTCGGAGTGCGTACACCACGTATCTATGACGTAGAAACTTGATTAATAGACGCGGCCTAATAGTACGCGCGCGGCGACCGTCTACCGTCGATCTACATCGACGATATGGGAACTTAATCAATAGACGTCACCCGATGGAAATTGGCTTTCCCTCGGGTGACCGATATGCCCGGGATTAATTAATAACGGGCCGGTGCGACGACGCGTTTAAAAAGTTTCCTCGAACGGGCCAGCGGAAGTTGGAAAGTCCACGGGAAACTCGTGTAACTTTCCACGGTCGGAACGGCGTGCGGGCGATCGCGTCTAACTAGCGGACGTAATTTTATTTTACAACGGGATAACGATTCTCCGGACGATGCCGGCGGAACAGCCCTCGAGCAACGGCAAGAACACGTAATTTCGGATTCATCGCCGATTCGCAAAATGTGGAACGTGTCCTATTAAAGTTACGAACACTTACCAGTATGCCAGGCCTCGAAAATGTTGCTCGAACGTTCGATATTTAATATTCTATGCGAACTCGTTTCTCCTTTCACGTTTTAGCTGCACGCGTAGTACATAAACGTCAGGCAAAAATGATTTCAAGATGAATCATTCGAGCTGGCTCCTCACCCCAAGGGTGTCGTTCTAATCTCCGCGAAACCATTAGGTCCGAGGAGAATTGCAGGAGTAGCTTAAGTAATTAATACGAAACGCGAGTTATAAAGTCGGCGTGACGCGTATCGTAAATTCGGCTGCGAGAATAATAAAAAAGTTTGATAGGAGACACGCGCTCTCGTGCGTCGTTTCCCGTGGAAATAAACTTGCCTAGCCTCGTACGCAGATGTTGCACGGCCGCCGTTCATGAATTCCCAAAGAGCCCTCGATCGAGCAGCTGTTCTAAAACTTGGATTTCCCGGCGTGCTATCTATGTACACGCTTATATCTAATAAAGGATCGGTATTATAATTCGTCCCGAGACGTGCCATCTTACGTTTGTGTATTTGCTTCGAAGTTCTCCACGAGAATAACAATTCTGGATTGGCTATCATTCGAGATTAGTCGCCGGGTTCCTTGTACTATCTCCAATAAGCTAGGAGGATATGCCCGAGTTCATCCCCTCGGTTATCCCAAAAGATGTTTTAAGATCGTTGTCTCTTAGCGAACGCGTGGTAGTTACGTCAAGGTAGACAAAAACTCGTCTTTTTAAAAGGGATTCCGACTAGGGGCTCTAATCTCCTCGGAATAGGTCCGAAACGTTTCGGAGTTTCGTTGCGTGCGAGTGAGCGGGCAGGGTCAGAAGGTTGAGACGGACGGGTGGGATGGCTGATTGGAATTCGATCGCGCCGAGTCAAGCGGGTCATGATCGAAGTTCGAACGGAATGCGTGTACGCTTCTCGGCGAATTAATCGCGCGTTAGAACGCATACCTAGCTGCCCCTTTTGCCCCGAGCCGGACTGCGAGCCACCATTACATTTGTTTCCCCGGGGCTGCCACTTTCAGTTATCCTTTGACTTCTCTCGGAAACCCGATATCCCGCTGCTACTGCCTGACCTCGCGTCTTTCGCTGCGAGCACGCGCCTTTGCCGAACCGACGCGGATTGTTTAATCCGTTTGGTATCCCGCCTGCCCCCTGGCCTCCTTCCCTTTGCCGACGGACCGCCGCCGCTGCGAATGGGGTTGAAATCGTTCAACGAGAATTCCATCTACGTTACGCGTTTACCCTCCACGGTTTTTCCATTTTCGGAAGGAAAGCAAACGGGAGCTCGATATTGATATGGATGCAGCGGATGCACGCTTGTAACATGTCCATCAATTTGTCTGAGTAAACTAAAGGATATGGAGTCTCGGGAGAGTGAGAGAGAGGGATGAACAATGCAACGTGAATCGCAACTCGTGCACGCGTCGTTTCAGAATTCATGTTGCTGTTCGTTCTCCTCACCTCGCTCGTTTTAACCCCTCGTTTTTTTTTTACCCCTTCCTCGAGCGTCCGGGAATGTTTGACCGTCCGGGGTGACACGGGTCGAAAGTTCAAGGATGGTCGAGGAGGGTCGAAGATCACGGTTGAGGAAAGCCGTCCAGCCGTAGCGCGGAAAGCAGATTTTTCTCGCGGAAAAGGCAAGAGAGCCGAGGAATTTTTCCCTGCTTACACCGAGGAGTAACCAGCGGCCGCTGGTTACCGCTGGAATCTCTTCATCCGGTTGGTTATCCGCCGGGAGAAGCGTCCACAGATCTCCCGGCTCGATACTCGCTTCAATCCTTCTGACAAATCCTTGTCTAGTTTCACGGGAAATTTACAAGTACAGAGAAAACTGGGGACTTAAGTAAAACCAACGAGTAAATTCGTACGAATACACGGAAATTTCTAACTAAATATTGCACATTTCTTGACCTTATAAAGGGAACAATTTTCAATTTCATTATATCGTTCATTAAAATATAGATGGGTGGGTTAATGAACATTGTCAATGTTATTAAAATGCATTTTGATGACGAATTATTTGCCGTACGAACCGTATCGACGATATTCGTTGCCATAGAGAAACATTCGAAAGCACGGGGGCGTGTACCCGCGTCAACAGCGTTTCGCGTCTGAAACGAATGTTTAACCCGGGGTTAATGGAAGCGGCAACAGTCAATTGCATCGAATCCGTCAGGCGGGGGGATCATCGACGACAATCCCAGCGATAACCCGTTGCCGAGCGATGGCGGCAATAACAGTAACGGCGGTGACAGCGGTATCCGTCAGCGCGGGGATGGTTAGCAGCCGGCACCGATGCAAACTGCGCCTCGGTTAGATCCGGTCTCGGCGACGCGTATCCCCCGCTCGGATGATCGCTCGTTTCAGGAATGTCAGATATTAAAATACCGCATACCCTCAAGCCTCCCGCTGGCTGCTCCCGTCCTTCTCCTTTGTTCGGCCCCCTTCGTTTCCCGCGTTAACAGCCACCCTCTACATTCTCGGTGGTGTCGCGCCGTTCGTCTCTTCGTCGTTTTATTTCTCGGCCCTCTTTCTCTCTCTCTCTCTCTCTCTCTTTCTCTCGACTTGAGGGATTACCGATATGAAAGATCAACCGAGTCGAACATATTTCATTGTTATGAAAAACAAAGTTTTTTAATATACTAAGAATTTAGGATGGTGAAACCTCGCCGACCCGAATAACCCCGATTCCATCTTATATTAAAAATCCTATTCCCCTCGCCTTTGCATTAAACTTGACTTTTTATTATTTTTATAATCGCGAAAGAGATTGTAGAGATTTAAAGCCTTTTAAATTCACAATGGCGAGAGCTTCCTTGCTCCCAGTTCTTGGGAGTGGTACCCGGGCTGAAAACACTTGCCGGCAAAACCCTCCTCCCCCCGCACCCCTTCGACTCTTCGCTCCTCGTAAAATCACGTAGACGCGCGATGTATTCATGGCTGCCGCGAATATTAAATCTTGCACCCGCTTAGAAGATAACGATGCCGCGGTTCCGTTGCTCGCTGCGTCGCTTTAACGCTCCTCTGGGTTTACCTGCGATCACGACATAAATTTACTCGAATCTCGGTCAAAATAATTATCCCCCGATGCCGTAGATTCTGATCCGTGAATCATTATCGATTTCCACGTTACAATTAATCGCTTTCAATTTAATCTATCGTAATTAGAGGCAAAATAAATTCTAACGGATTTAACACGGACTTTTTTTACCCTCGAATGAAAACGAGGGATAAATGGCTAACGCCTAAAAGGTGACGATACAATTAGAATCACACATCGAATTTCCTTTCGAGTCGGTGACTGTGGAAATTAACGAGACTCGCACGCCTACCCGACCCGGTATCCATAATTCTGACAAATGACAGGCTCTGGTCGCGTTCCCTTTGCCGCGGCTACTACCCCGTTCTTGTTAGTTCGACTATTTACTCGGGCTTGTCAAGCTCCGAGCTACAAGTATTCAATCGGATAAGAGACTGACGTCCGCCCCGTTAACGAAACTCCGAACTCGACTCTCGGCGAACGAATACGGTTTCCAGAACGAAGCGAGCCGGTGCTGCAACAATGCGCTCTCGCGTTCTACTTCGTTTGCCCCGAAACTTCGATCGTTCCCGCGGATCGAAAACAGAATAAAAGCAAAAGAAGCCTGGTGCCATTGGCACAGGGCGAATATCAATCTTCACGGATTAGTTTTATTTCAATCTACTCCTAATAGAATATATTAGGACTTTGAATAAGTTCTCGCTGTTATTGTACAAAATTTCTCTCGGCTTACAGCAACTACAGCAACTCATACAGCACCCAATTTCCTTGCTTCAGGATCGTTCCTAACTCTTCTGAAGTTTCAAAACCGTTGACTCATCTACTTGTAATATTTTTCCAAGTTCTGCTAGCGTCTGATATCGATCTTGATCGAGTAATTCCTCTAATTCCTTGTCTTCAAATTTTTTTGGTGCGCTCGAACGTTCATTATCCTCGAGATCAAAATCATTATTTTTGAAGCGTCGAAACCAGTCTCTACGCGTCGTATTCGGCAGAGCATTGTCACCGTAGGTCTCAACAAAAATTCTATGTGCTTCAGCTGCAGATTTCTTTTGAATAAAGTAGCGCAATCAAATTCCCCGCAAATACACTTTATTTGGCACAAAAATGGACACTTTCAGATCTAATAAAAAATTACTTTTATCCGACTAAAGTGAACTAACATACACTGAAATTTAAGGTTGGATACAGTAATTCCTTGAATGTGCGTTACCATTCGATATTCCATGCACGGAGTATCGCAACTACCATTTCTGAAAAAACAGCGAGAACTTATTCAATGCTCTAATATACGGGTAGACACACCGTTATCTTTTATTTTTTATCGGCGAGCATCGAGGACCTCCGATCGACGATAAATCCCCCCCGGGCGATTAAGCCAATTAAATCGGGTTATTGTCAGGGGAACGATAGATACGCGGAGTGGCTTCTTAAACCACTCGGAAGACTGGCTACGTCCCATTTCGCTGTGTGTTACTCAGATAGCGGCGAAGCGATATTTTTTTTCCGCCTATTTTAAAGCCCGCGCCTCGGACCGTGAAAAAACTCCTCCTCCGACCCTCGGCCCCCTCTCTTCTCCTCCTCGATATTCCGCGAAAATCCGTTTCACCGGATGGAAATTGTTTTCCACGCTACGGTAAATGGTTCGCGCGGCGAACTTTAAAACCCAGCAACGATTTTTGAACCGTTTCGCCCGCATTACTCTTGCGCCACAAATCCGGAGACATTTCGCGATCGCGAAGATGTACGATAGCGCGAATTCCTCTCGAACCGTTTGTCAGCGGGTGACAGGGAAATCGAGGTGATTCATCGGGCAGAATGTTGCGCGAATATTCTAAGGATGAAAAATCGTCGGGTGTTCCTCAATTTCCTTCGAGGCTCGGGGAACTACCACGGAAATTCCGTGGATCGAACGAAATTCCCATGGTACCGAGAGACGTTACGCGGGACGACGACGACGACGCGTTAAACGGTGTTTGGTCTGGCGCATCGACGGAACCGCAAACGGGGCGGCGGCAGTTCGTTTCGCGCGACGACCGCACAACTCGTAACTTTAAATGGGATATTAATGTCCAGCGTCGACTTGGCGCGCGCTCCCCCGCCCCGAGGCTATATCCTCGTCTGGAACAACCGAGTGTTTACGAGGGACTCGCTCCTGAAAGCGGTTACCAACGGTTACCGGCGGTACACGCTTCCGGAGTTCGCTAGACGTTCATCTTGCGGTACCGTCACCCGAAATTCACGTCGCAGTCTCGGTCAGCTGATATCGGACAGATTTCTACGGTCCCGTTCCCGTAAGGATTTACGCGTCGTTCAAAATCATGAAACATTTTGCTTAAGCAACACTTATATTAGGACTTTAAATAAGTTCTCGCCGTTTTTTTTTTTTTGTTCTTCTGTTTTAGATGAATCCAATTGCGTGTTAATTTACTGCAACAAAATTACTACGTATTATACATATGTTATATCCAATTAATAAAAACAAACACAAACAATATTGACGCGTAAATTCGGTTAATTGCAAGGTGGTTTTATTATAAAGTAAAGCAATATTTCGAACGGACGTTTTACACAGCCGCAGTATAGGCGATATCGGCGAAATTCAATCGAGGCATTGGTAAAATCTGTTTACGATTGTTGACGCGTAATGAAATTTGTTGATTCATGGTTTCCGGGCTATCCCAACTTCGTTGCTGTCTCGAGTTTAGGATATTGTACTGGATGCATTTGCCCGCGTTGATTATTGATAGAGCGCCCGGAGGCAAAATATTCATTGTCGGTACACGCTCGCAACTTCGCCGCCCGAAACACCGTTCCGCCGCGGCAGCAGTTTCTGTTTTTCCCCTGGCCGGCTGTAACGCTCGCCTGCGAATGAACGTTCCCCAAGCAGTTTTTACTTTTTTAATTACCTTACAATTTAACGGTAGAACAAATTCGCGGAAATTATAGGACAGCGC
>SHCU01000211.1:45950-79434 GCA_004307685.1 Ceratina australensis | reverse complement strand
CTGCGAATGAACGTTCCCCAAGCAGTTTTTACTTTTTTAATTACCTTACAATTTAACGGTAGAACAAATTCGCGGAAATTATAGGACAGCGCTGAGTAAGCGGAGAGACTATCTCCCCCTCTCCCTGCGGTGCTACCCGAGAACGCTACTACTTGCGGCCGCGCGTTTCCGTTTACCTTGACACGGACCGCCGCGCCGACATCTAAAGTTCGGACCAAGAATTTCGGTACATATACTGTGTACGTAATGCACCGGGCGAGGTAATTTGGAATTCTCTTTTCGAATACCACGCTCGGTTGCCTCGCTTTATTCGGCCAGTTTACGACAACGCTACGGACCCTGTGTGTATGCACGTCCACGGAGAGTGAAACGAGCCCGCGTGGTTGCCCAAATAATTCATAACTCTCCGCTATCTCGTGACTCGGTATCGTTCCGTTCGCTCCTGGGACCTTCGCCCCATTGTGCAATGCAATCTCCTAATTTTCCGCGGTCCTTTCGAAAAAATACGAGCGCCGGAGACACCTCGCGTGAAATACGGTGGCTTCGATCCGCAATTAAATAATCGGTTCTCCGCGGAGACGCGCGACGGTGGGACGGGAGGCAGCGAACGAGTGTCGCTTGGCGAGAAAATGCGGCGAGACGCTCGTTCGTAGGACCGAAAGCGGATGCCACTCTCATCGATTTTTCTGTCGGTGTTCGCCAATAACGCGGCGACGCAGTCAGGAATCCGGCAAGTAAAATCCACCGACCGATGCCCCCCTCTTCTTCCATCCCTTCTTTATCCTCCTCTTCGAACCATCGGAAGTGCCGTCTCTCCACTCGGTTACATCGCGTATGCAGTCTGCTCTTCGCGCGACGCTTTCAATCGCGACGCGCGCCGATCGAAGTGTGTCGCGATACGTCGGATCGACGTTGATTACTCACCCAGGTATTTATCAGTCAGCCCAGTTGCTAATCACGTACTCGTACAGAGAAGCAAGTTTCTCTTTGTCCATCTTCGTCATCTCAAAAATCTACTGCAAATTCCAGCCTCGAAGAAGCAAAGAAATTACAGGCGTACAAAAAAATTAACCCTCTATGGGCCCGTGTAACTTTCAGAACATATTTTAATTTATCGCTATTTTAAGCTTTTATACACAGATACAAACATTATAGGTTGTTGTTCCCTGAAAGTCACATATTGAATATATTGCAAATTGATTAAACGGACGATTTTGTTTCCCTTGTAGTTGTCGTTTATAATTCTTGATTTTTTTTTCCTCCAATTTTGTTGGATTTAGAACAAAAATTCGGCCCACAAAGGGTTAATAAGTTCTTGTATTTTCGTTCGGCTGGCATCCCGCGTTCGTTAGAGCAACTCGAAATAGCAGCGGGTGAGTGTTTTTTATTTCGTAGCCAGCGGGTGTAGAATCGCAGCCACGATATCGATTATTCGGTCCATTTCTCCGTGGCGTCGCGCGAAGGGGAGAATAAAATACTTGAGTCGGGATTAAGCCGGCCAGGCAGCACCGCGCATTTTCAATTGGTCCCCCCGACGATATAGTCTAAGTAGCCACCGTAAAATTGCATTCCCTCGCTTAGAATCTCAACAACGACTTATCATTTTCTCGCACGTCATCGCGATTTAAATAGAAAATAAAAAAATATAATTGATATACGAATTCATCGAGATCATTCTACGAACGCGACTAAATTAATTCGATATTATTAAATATAATTCGGTATGACTAATTAAAAGAATATGGTACTCGTTGTTTGATCTCCGCCGTACGTTTCGGAGCAACGCGCACAAATCGCACGCCGAGGTTGAGTTATTGTTCGAACGAAGAAGAAACGAAACGGGACCGAATTTTCCCTGGTCCACACCCACTATCGGGTAGATGGTAGAATCGAAAGCGGAGAAACCGCTTGTGTTCAAGGAATCCGTGAGTGCCAGGCAAAAAACGAGATTCTTTTTATCCCCGCTCCTCCGTCTCTTAGTTTCACCCGTTCCCGTCCCCGTCCGCGGTTCGTTCCTCTCTTCCCGCGCACGTCCGAACGCCAGGAAATTGTTCATTAGATTTTTTTCTCTCCCCACCCGTGATCTCGTTTTCTCGCTTCTGATCTCTTTGTCTTTTTTACCTCATTCACGGGATGTAACGAAGGCAGGAAGAGTCTGGGTAAACGAAATTTTCCAGCGTAATCGCACTAAAAAGTGGGAAGTTTCACAATTTTTATGAAGTTCCCGGAGAACAAAGGAGGAAACGAGACGGCGCGAGGGGAGTGGGCAGGGGGAAAGGAGAGAGAATCTGTGCGGTGGGAGAAAGGCGTCGTTGTTCTCGATCGATCGACTGGCTTAGCGATGCGATGCCGTTGCTCTCCCCCGTGGCGTGGGTTGCCGGTCGATAAGCCGATTGCGTGTTTAGAACGCTAATAAAAATGATAAGCGATAGTTCAGCCAACGGGAAGAGGCGGCCATCAGCGAGAAAATTGACTCGGCGACCGATAAGGGAGATACTTCAACTTCTTTACGCCTTTCCCCGATTTTATTTAATAGTAGCAGAATCGAAACGAGCCCCGGTATCGTTACAACCTCGCGGCCGGTACCGCGTACATTTTAACCCTTTCAGCGCTATGAACCCATACATGGGTTCTCGCACAACCATACGATTTTGGCTATGAAACCATATGCGCGTTGTTACACACTATTGCTATGTTGTTCATGTTGCTTAATGAAATTTTTGTTGCTTGTGTTGCTTAATAAAATAAATGGTTATTAACGTTCGCTCCAAACGACGGATATATTCGTATTTCACATGAAAATTCATGGAGTCGACCGCCGGATATATCCGATAATTACGATAATAATATAAAGATAACAATTACTATATATGAACATAATAAGAATAATATAATAAGTTCATGTAAATAATATTATATTATATTATAATATATATTTTAATCTACATACATCTCTTTCGTCGGGAGGTCCCATTCAAGAGTATTGCTAAGACAGATCGAACTGCCGTAGTGAAAGGGTTAAGGCTCAACGCACAATCATCCGATTTTGGCTATGAACCCATATATGCGTTCTTACACTATTGTTATGTTGTTCCTGTTGCTTAATGAATTTTTTGTCGCTTGTGTTGCTTAATGAAAAAAAAGGGTTATTAAGGTTCTTGAGGTCGCTACATAATTTATTTCAGTTGCAATGAATAACTCTGCAATGAAAATTCTGCTCAACTTTTAAAAAATAAGTAGCCCATTAGGAATTTTTGCAAAGAGTGACCAGTCCACGTTTAACGTCGGACAACGCAGCGCTCAAAGGGTTAAATAATCGTTTATTACCAGTTGTTCCGGTTGGATTCGAATTGAACATCGCCGATACTGTTACGTTTATTAATCGTAATACAGGCATCGTGTTTCCATCGTCGAATATATTTAACGGCGACTATCCGGCCGCTATTGTTGCGCAACGTCGCCGACAGCGGCGTTGAATGAGCCAAGTGCAGTTACTCGGTTTTATTCGTACCGCTGTAATTTTCGCCGAACGAATGGAGTTGAACGGGTTTAAATTTAACGCGATCGTTCGGATCAATTGTATCGTACCTTCGCTGGGGACAAAAGAAAGACAACATTTTTATCGTGGGAAAGAAACGGGATAGAGACGCGGTGGTATTGCATTAAAATATTTCTCGGGAAGTTTAGAAATTACTCTGTTTCACCGGCGAGAGAGGACGGTAACGAACTTGAAAACAGAAGCGTTCCGCGGTTCTTTCAACGTTTCACAGCGAGAGAGAATCGTAGAATTCCCCCGGTTGAAACGGCGAGAGAGCGAGGGGCGGAGGAAAAGTGGAAACGCGCGTCGCGCAACCATTTAAACTTCGTCATTGTTTGACGTATATTCTGTTTACGTCACTATACTGTCCTCGTCGTCGTGGGTAAAGGCCGCGTTTCCGGTGAACCGAGACGGCGGCCTCGAAATGCTCTCTGCCAGGAGACGCTTCACTTTCCGAGGGAAGGCACGCCGCGCCCTATCACGTCTTAACGCTAGCCCAACCCTGTTGGGCTATTATATTATATTTCGCTCCTCATCGACATCAATTCAAATGCAGTCAAATTTCTAGCCAGTTTCAGGGTAATCGAATCAGTAGAATGTTTCCATGAGACGCGGATCGAGTTTTAACCGTAGGTGTGTAATAGATTCCTCTGGAAACTGTTGGCCGAAAGTAGTTTTCACCGAACAAACCGGTCGTCCATCTTTTCGCAGCCGTTCGACATCGTGAAAGCGTATCGACCCAACCCCTCACTCTATTCGCCACCTTTCTGCTCGAATAATCAGTATCGGATATACGCGGATAGTACGACGGGTATCGGGGAAAATATTTTCCGCGTACGTTACGTGTGTGTGTTGGAAAAAAATCGATTGGCGATAATGAATAAACCAACGGTCTAACAATGAATCATTCAGTGTATGTTAATCGGCATAGCTGTTCGCAGTCAAAACGAAATAAATTAACTCGGAGCTTGTCGGAACGCGAACACGTACCATTAGTTTCGGAACAGTTAAAACGTATTCGTTGCGCGTGTCTTTCTCGCGTACGTTTGGAACCTCGCCTTTTGGAAGGAAAAAGGGAGCATCGAACGGGAAGGCGCGATGAAAAAAAAGGAAAAAGGAGAGGAGTGTCGTGGAAAAACGATATTGCGTGAAAGGAAAGCGGCAAATGGGACGGCGAGGTGAAAGGACGAGGAACCCTCCGCTTCCAGATCGATGTTTCCTCCATCGGCTCCGACCGCGCTCTCGTTCTTCCTCTTTACTCCTTTCACTCATCTGCCTGCCGCATGCCTAGTTTTCGTTAATACAAGCCCGGTGAATAGCGAGAGGCTCGGGGGCTTGTTTGTCATATACCCACCCGAAACGTATTTTGTATTGGCAGAAGGTCCTCGTCCGGTGCTCATGTTTATGCATTCTCCTAGGCCACGGCTCGCTTATTCGTCGGCTGATGCCCGATCCGAAACGAATAAACATCGGTCCCCTTAAATTGTTTACCTCGGCTCGCGTGACTCGCCTTCGAAACTCCATTACATACAACGGGGACCATTCTCCGGGTTACCGTGCATTTTACCGAATTCATCGACCGCGATCCCGGTTGATTTTTCCACGTCGTAAAAAGTTCAAATTGCAGGACACATATTTGCTCTTCCAATACACTGTAAAATCTACCGACGTGTCGGTCTGTTAACTTGCGGTAAAAAAAAAGAGCAAACGAAACCAGCATAGAAATCAATTAAATTCCTCGGTCAGAGCGTATTTAATTAAGAGATGAATGGGATTTTTAATCGTTGATTAAAGAAGTTGTACATAATTGAACGGCGCGGAAAGTATTAGTGGAAGAGGATAGAGAGAAAGGGGGCACGAGAATTGCGGCGGACTCGTATGAAACATAGGCGCGATATATCTCGACCCGTGCCACTTAAATCGTTAGAATTCTTTAACGTCTCCGATAACCGAGTTCGTAAAAAAAAAAAACTTCGCTACTTTATCGATGATTTGAATATTTCGCCCGTTTATTTCTGGCCGACGCTTATCTGCGGAGCTGGCTCGTTAAATAAAAAACCCATCGCGACGTGCTGCTGCGGCGCGCTGAAAAATCCAGTAGTGTAAGTCCGTCATTAGTCAGGCGCCTAGTATTTCGCGCCGCCCAGCGACTCGCTTCGCTGTTCCGCGCGCAGGGGAGAAAAAGGACAAAATAATCTTACGAAAACAACTCCAGATGGAAGCCGCGCATAAAATTGATAAACGGTCTCCGGTATCGATGAATAAAAATGGAATTTATCCTACGTTTCGTTGCATCGCTAAGTTATTCCCTATTAACTAGTTTGCATCATTCGATAAAGTGGAAAATTGGCAACCAAAATTTTAACCCTTTAACTGCGGAATTTAATTTTAATCTAATATAAGTATATACAAAATCTGATACTTAAGAGATACTTAATAGATTAATTCGATAAACTGTATCAGCTACAGAATTCATGTGTTATAATAAGATCAATTGTTTTATACGAGTCTTTTTATATTTAAACAGATTAACAATATTAATCGAAAGAGATTTAGACTGACGTGTATACACGTCGAACGCACTTAACTGGTTAAGGACGATTTAATGATAATATTTCATTTCCAATTTGAAAAATGTAATTGTAATATACATAACTAATAATTAGATGTTCGAAACGTGCGCTTCGGCGATAATGTCCGGGAAAGTTCCGATGCAAATGGGCTAACGTCCAGTTATTTGGAATAGTTTATTTAAACAACGTTTCTGATGTTATAACGTGAAACCAGATAAGACACGAAGTCGGGTTCGCGAAGCGAAGAGAGAGAGAGAGGACCGGCTTCTCGACGGCGAAACGACCGGGCGACCGCTCTCTTCTTTCCTGTTTTTTTCCGCCAAGAGTAAAGCTGCTCGGATAATGTGGGACACTGTTTCCTTTCGAACAATACCGCGGAGCGTACCATTCAACGCGCACCAGTTTTTCGACGTCTCTCTTTTTTACCGCTCTTTGAACCGCGGTATAATAAACGGACCCACTCCGTCCGACCAACCAACCCCACCCCGGCTATCGGATCGAGACGGCACAGCATCGTCCCCTCGAGAGAGGCTTAATCGTGCGGTGTCCCGTGTTTCGGGATCGCGTCCCCAACCTGCTCGGACAGATTGCCAGGAACCGTCCAGTTTAATGATACCCAGGATCGTCTCTCTCCCTAATGAGCTAACTCGCGTGGACAATGAAGCGATCGAGGATTTTGGAAACGGGTTACATGCGGAAAGAAAAAGGGGACCGTAGTATCGATTCCCGTCGCTATCGTTCCCCGTAAAGTCTCTTCCCCACTTACCGCAACGGGCGTAAGGTTGAAAAAATCTTAGGCCCTTCCGACGGTGTCGTTACGCAGCAGCGTAAGATGCAGTGCCGTTACGGTGAGTGAGGAAGGACTTTTACGCGACAAGCCAGGAATTTGACGGGCCGGCCAAAATTAATGAACTTTGGCCAGCGCGTAACGAGACCGTCACAAATATTTAATCGGTCGACCGATACTTATTGACTTTCCGGCGTCGATTTAAGCGTCGGGTCATAGAGAAAGAACGGTCGTTGATATTCACCATGGATATTGGCTACGTCCCGGACGCACGTAACCGCTCGCTAATTTCGCCGGTCCTTCCTAATGGAATTAATTAGTTCTGAGGCTGAAAGGGTTTAAACGGAATACTCGCGCGTCTACGTGCTCAATCTCCGGGACGTGGTTCACCGATGCGACGCCTGTATGAGGATAGATAATAGGGATACGCCGAGTATTAGTTTCATCTGGATATGCCGGCTTCTTGGTTCGCCTAAATTGAATCTCGAATTCTTGCGACCGGCTCGCACATGTATATCCGCTATCTTCTTCAACGTCGAACCGGCACGGTCGCTTCCGTTCGGGAAAGAATGATAAGGGTTAACGGTTATTACGGATTGTTAGGCGATTCGTGTTTTAAGAAGAGCACGAGTTTCAAATTGGAATTAGAACGAGCGAACACTTCATTAAACCTTGGAACTATTCCAACAGCGAAACTTCACGGAACTTCGGCCTGCCGGAAGCTTTGGAGGAAACTTCATCGAACCTTACTGGTTTATTAGCTATCCGAACATTATCGAGGCTACGAATATTAATGCTTGTCGATCGAGCTACATCCTCGTTACTTAATGGGCGAAGGATTAATTGGCCCGTGTCCGAGTGCACGTGAAATGGGCATCGAAGAAAATCGGAACGCCGGCGCGGGGGTAGATTTGTATCTCGGAATATATATTTTGACAGCCGGTTGAAAACGATATTCGAGATATACAACTCTCGGTCGGGGATCGATCGTAGCCGCTTAATGAAATTAATTAGTCACGTCGAAAGCGTCGAAGCGGCACGGACGTTTACTGAGCCCTCGTATTTATGCGCCGGGTCTCTCGAGAATACGCGTATCACCCGATGTTCGCCGCGAGCGCACGGGTCGCTTTGGAAACCATTTGGAGGCATCGATCATCTCGCAGGTGCGCCGGTAATCCTATGATCCCGTGCGTCGGGTGACAATCCACTCGATTGTTGCTCCGTCGACTTAATGAAACTAATTAGTCACATTCGTGCCGCGGCGGGGCCGTGAACGCGTTCGATCACCGCACAATGAGGCCTGCTGCTCGGCTTCTGACGAGCCTCAAAGGTGCTCTCGATAACGTTACCCCCTCGTCTCATGTCTCTCTCTCTCTCTCTCTCTCTCTCTCCGTGGATTCCTGATTGCAACCAGCACCGAGTAACGTGTCATTAACGTGTCTGAAGAGATAATAGTTCCCGCCGAGAGGAATACCGAAGTCTTGATTACCGAAACGCACCGTTTGCTACGATTATGCATAAAGTGGTGAGCTTAACCGCAGTGACCTCTATCTCGCGACTCTGGCTTGATTAATTCGATAATACTATTTGAGCAATGTCAGATATAATTTAGGAACAGAGTCGGATATTCGATCTGCGATTCCATCAATCCTTCGACGATGTGAAATTCTTTCAACAAATTTAAAATCATTTCGCGTAGAAATTAATTCGATATTTTATTTATCATTATATTTCAAGGAAGCAGATTTGATTAACCGATTCTAAAAATCTATCGTGAGGTCATAATCGAAGGGTTGCAGTACTGTTTGATACTTCTCTTCATTGAAATCCTCGAAGGGTAATTGTCGGTGATAAATAAGCCGGTAAAGTTGATTATTACTGTCTCCGTGGATTATTTACTCATCGGGCTAATGAACAGTGAGATCGGCGCCGTGTCACGCTGCCAAATAGGCGAGATGGTAACCGCCTGATTTGCGATCTCGACACTTAGCGAGGCATTCGAGCGGGCGGTCGTCCGGTGGAAGGGTTAATGAAATTAAGCGCAGCCGACCGACAAAAGATTGCTGGTTGGGTTCGTTAGTCACCCTCGAATGGAATTATCGACTCTTGTATCCGTTTTGATGAGACGAGTCTATGAACGCCGTCGAGGATGCACGCGACGAATAATAGGAGCGAAACTACTTCGGCGAACATGGATGGAGGAAAAAATTCCGGTTGAATGGTCGGTGATTGAACGTAAGGAAGTTGCAATTTAGGGTTCAGCTTTTTCGGAGAAAGAGTGTCGGGGAACAATAAAGTCGACGCCGTTCGAAGAGGCTTCGGGCGAGAATCGAACAACGCCGGCAATTAAATCGATTAAGTGTCCGATGAAAATTGAAGAACTATGCCACTGTACTTTCTTGTATCAATGCGACCGGGTTGATTCGGTGTTCGCGAACGAGCTCGTGCTTGCTCGGCGACAAAAGGAGAGATCGGGGGACGGAACGTTCCGGGAACAGCTGCGAGCCGCCTCTCTCTTCTCATTAGTGTTCCGTACATTTTTCAGTTCTATCATCCGCGGGCTTCCTCCTCGGACTATTATTATCCGCTCGATTCTCTAAAACTTCCAAGGACTCTCAACAAATTCGACGGTATACCGTACCCTTTCATAAATCCGAAACTCCAAGGAGAACAGGTTTCCTTCTTAGCTTTGGAAACCGCTGTACGACCCGAGTCGAATCGCGAAATTGATCGGGGGCTCATTTATCCTGTGCGAGGTTTCCAGCACGATCGCGAACGAAGGTGTAACCATTCTTTCCGTTGGACGAAGGTATCCGGTTCATCAGTCTCCTCGAACAGCACGAACAGGGTTACCCGGGACTTAATGGGTCGAAAACAAACGGTGCGGTGCGACGGCACGCTGTTAAAAACCCCTTTCACCGTTGATCGTCGCCGGGCTAACTAATGAAACTCGTCGATCACGTTCAGCGACACGTGTACGTACAAAGGTCGCAAGTGCCTTCATCCTCGGTCGCGTACATGCCCGGAGCGACGATGTCCGCTGGTTCCTACGCGTTCTCTCTCTCTCGTCCACGAGCAAGCCTGTGTGTTCGTAGATAAGGTGGAAACACTGGAATTGTATATATCGATCCTTGGTCTCGATAAGATACGAGGAACCCTACAACCTTGGGCTCGGCTTCACGAGCTGCTGCTCACGGGAACAGTTTCGGCCGTGCCGGAAGAGGAGCGAGAGGGATGGAAGGAAATAGAACGGAGAGGCAGGAGGTTTTGTTCTCCTCTCTTTGCGGCATCGATCGCGTCCGTGGCCGTCCTTTGCACATAGGAAGGGAAAGGACCTGGTAATGAAGGAGACCGCTCGCGCTCGTCTACCTCCTCGCTCCTTTCTATCGCCTACAACGCCGATCAGAAGTTTCACTTCGCCAACCTACCGCCGTCCGTTGTTTGTTCGTCAAGGCGAGCGACCAAATATTTTCCATTGACCGTCGATTTAGAGCTACCGACGTATTTTCTTCGTCCCGGAGAAAATTGGAAAGGTATCAGATATGAATCAAGCTTCCACGGCCCGTGAGATTACTAAGAAAAAGTATGGTTTCAGTCATCTTTAATAGGATTAATCATCTAAAGTTTCGCACATTTTGTCATTGTTTTTATTCGAAGACTTATTAGGTTTTGATAAAATATTTCCGGGAAGTAGCACGATTCACGAAATTGCGAGGCTCACCGAGGCGGACTGTTCGTCCTAATCTCGACCGAGGAAAGAATCTTGTTGCCGAAAACTCGTTCTACAATTCCGGCGTAGTCCCGTTCCGCGTGACATTCTTCGGGTGCCTATGCATGCAAAGATTACTAATAAAAAGTATGGTTTCAGTCATTTTCAATAGAATTAATCATCTAAAGTTTCGCACATTTTGTCATTGTGTTTATTCGAAGACTTATTAGGTTTTGATAAAATATTTCCGGGAAGTAGCACGATTCACGAAATTGCGAGGACCACCGAGGCGGACTGTTCGTCCTAATCTCGACCGAGGAAAGAATCTCGTTGCCGAAAACTCGTTCTACAATTCCGGCGTAGTCCCGTTCCGCGTGACGTTCTTCGGATGCATATGCATGCAGCAGCGGGTATGGTATTGTGCTCCCGCATCGTCTCCGACACGTGTAACGAAACTTTTTGACGACGTTGTATCCACCCCGAGCTTTTCTTCGTCCGCATTCCCTTTCCCACGCCGTTCTGTCATCCATCCATCCGCCCGAGGCCCGAATTCATCTCGCGAATTCCTCGGAAACTTTCAGCCCCTCGGCCCCCTCGGAATCCTTTTCCGAACACCGGGATCCTGTTTTATTCCGCGCGGAAACCATGCGACGTCTGCAAATATTTTTCATGCCCAGGGAAACTTCTCGAGATTTCCCGGCCGATTATTACCGCGACCGGTTTCTCCGTCACGTTTCACGTTTTCCCGTGAACGTAACAGTAAGAAAGTTTCGAGTCTTGCCCCGGGAATTTATCGCCAGCCTCGCCGAGGGAGTAATATTATAAAATCAGGAACATCCCCGGGAGTAACCCCGGAGTCATTTCGATGGGGTTGACCCGGCCCGAGCGAATTGACGTGAAAAATGACTCTCTTCCGGGAATAGAACTCCTCGAGGACGTTCTACACGGGAACCGTTTCATTTAAGTGCGCGCTATTAGTCGGGAATTCACCGAGGATATCGAGTAGTCGCATTTTTCATACCGCTCGCCGGGAGCTCAGATTTCGAGTCATTGTAGTCAGGATTTAAACCGTAATTAAAAGCTCGATGATTGATCGGTCGAGAGAGAAGGCATCGCGGGGCGAAAGAAAAGTAGTAGGAGGATCGCTTCGCGTGTCACGTGGTAGCAATGAAACGCGTTTTCGCTCCGCGGGCCGGAGCAAAGTTCAAAGGTCAAATCGATTTGACGAATTTGTGACGTAAACGAAGGGTTGCTGACGTAAGCTCCGAGGCAGCGAAGTTGCGGTCCTTCTCTCTCTTTTTTTTTTCTTTTCTCCCCCCGGTTCGAGCTGCACATACATTAAGCCACGTCGCGGCACACTGCGCCGCCACTTCGGCCAGCCCCTCGTGTGTATACGAAGTTCAAACCTCCACCGAAAAACTAATCACCTAACAACTTTCTCGCACCACCACGGTCACAAAGCTATCGACTGACCCGGATCGAGTAACCCAATAATATCATCCCGGAAGGAAAATCCTCCTACCGTCGAGGAAAAAAATGCTGGATGTAAAGAAATGTTATTAGGTCATTAAGTATGAAATGTCCGATTACCTAAAGCCTCAAATTTGATAACAGATATCTCCAATATTTCATTTCGATCGTCCGTTATTTTTTTTTTGCATTGGGAGGTATGCCATCTGGCTGCAAATTAGTACCAATACCTAATAAATAGTACCAATACCAGATTGGGACCGGACATACCAACAGGGACAGGCCAATCCTCCTGCACGATAACGCTCGATCACACGTTTCTTGCCCGAGATATATAAACCAAACTTTCAGTCCCAAATCGGACGTTTCATACTTAATGACCTAATAGCGATTAACGAAGATCTGTAAAAGAATCTGTTCTTCGTCAGATTTTTTATTGCGTTATACCTCCATTATTAAGTATTCATATGAAAGATAACACCGTAGTCTCGTGTATTTCCTTAAAAAAAAATTGTAATACCACCGTGAAAGCGGCGAGGCATAATTCGAGAGCGCGCAGCCGGAAAGATCAGCCAAGGGCTTTGACTATGTTTTTTAAATAGAGACAGGACGTCGGTTTTATAAAGTTGAGCAGGAATCGCGGGAGCGCGAAACGAAGCGGAATCTGACAGTTCCTTCCGAGGAGAAACTTTTTTTTAACGCGGCTGACAGAAATCGAATATGAAACCCAATCCACGACGAAATATCTTTCGCCGCGTATCGTTTTCATCTTGCGACACATGTCGGCTCGGTGGAAAGCTCGCAATTTCATCCCGAGAAAAAGGGAACGAGGGGCTGTAACCTTGTGCGCAGGACACCCACACGGGTCTTACAGGGCTGATCCGCGGCCGGCCGAGATTGCGTTTCACGGTTGAACTCAAAAAAACTGTGTACTCAAAACCGGCGACGCGACATCGAGAACGGTGTATCCGGGCGAGCCGAACTCCGGAAACGATCGATCCGTTTACCATAATGCTGATTTCATACCATTTGGATATTCCATTTGGTATTAATTGCTCTTACTAATGTTCCACCTGTGGTAGCGTGCGATCGTGATTAATGCGAATTATCCTGGATACGCTGCGGGCGACAGGATAATCGAGAAATTTCCTTCGCCGCAATTTTCGTCCCGGCGATTTTATATTCGCCGAAAAATTAGCTCGAATGAAATTACGAGCCGCGGTCGTTTCGCATCGTGTAAATTACTTATCTAATTTTAGTCGCGGCAGAGTTAAGTAAACACGGCCGGCGAAGCGCTCATCTACCCTCTTTTTCTCTCTCTCTCTTAATTATTTTAATTAAAAATACACTCTCGATTCTGTGTAAAAACAGAGCTCGCGCATTAAACAATTAACGGTATTCAGGGCAGCGGAATGCGTTAACGAAACACAAGAGCTCGCGGGTGAAACGAAACGGAAGTCTTTACACTCTTTCAGGCGGCTTTCCCAATTAAGCTAGACGAGCATTTATTGTTCCGAGTTTCTTGACGAGCTTTCGAATGACCCCCCTCGCGCGACTTTAAGCGCGCCCGAACAATCGTTATCCCGCGACATCAGTTGTTAATCGTAGTTTCACGCGCCGGTATCTCCCCCGTTGCTCGACGCGCCGGTTGTAACTCGTCCGGCTCGTAATTACTCCGCAGAAATTCGCGAGCGATTTGTCCGAGTTACCACGATTTATCTCCTTGCTCGTCACGCGCATTCCTCACCCTGTTTCTCTCTCTCTCTGTTTTTCATCCTGATGTTTAACCCGGAATTCAAAAATTATTTTTACGTCTCGCAGTAAAATATTTGCAAATAAGGGAGACTGCTTTTTGCGGGATCGCAATTCCTCGACGCGGTCGTCGGGGTAGCCCGGCGTAGGCACGACGATAAACAGGAATATTGCTTCATCTCGAGACGAGCTCGTAAACCGAGATTCTTGAAACAGTGCGGAAAACGGGTGTACGTTCTCTCTCTCTCTCTCTCTCTCTTTCTCTCTCGGCCTCTGGGAGTTCTTAATCCCTTATCAGATGCGTAATAACTCTGACGAATCTCTGGGTAATTCCTCGCTGAATGAGGTTAAGTATCCAACCACCGTTTTAATCCAAGACCGCGACCTTGCGCGGACCGATGTTATTTTAGTTTGAGCTTTACGTGTCACTAAACACGGGGCTACACTCAAATTGTCCAGGTAATCCGGTTACCGTGCGCGTTACAAAATATCCCAGCGGAAGCGGCGAGCGAGCCAGAAAAACATCGCGGAATAACGCGTCGCGCGGCTACTTCCTGCAATTAAAACAGTAACCAAGAAAACCGTGGAATATCCAAGAATACTCTTTCACCCTTCACGTTCTAAATTCGCTTCACTCCGTGGCTAAAAATAGCCTCGCGTAGAAGTGGAGCGAAACGATACGTGCAGCGAGGAGCAGCCGCGTTTCGCCGGATCGGTCGGGTTAAAAGTCGCGAGGTCGAGAATCGGTTGAGAATCGAAGTCGCGGCACTCGACGCCGGCCCGATGAAAATGAGACGTCGAGGGCAAAAAAGAAAAAGGAAAAAACGGTCTTGAGGTACGATCCAACAAGTGCAAACCTCGCGTAGCTGCATAAAACTTGTCGGGCGGCTACGCGGAAAATAAATATTTAGTGCCTTTACACTTTTTACGACTCGCTTTTCACAACTGTTTATACTTTTATCCGCGACGCGATTTTACGTCCGCGTTGTACGAGCCGAATCCCGTGGTCCCCCGTATGCAAATTCTCTCGTCCGGGATCGCTTTATCGCGGGGGATCGTTTCCGAGGAAATTCGAGGACGAAAGAATCGTTTCGCGACGGCGACTCCACTCGCAGCCACTCCGCGGCGATGACGAGGGTTAACGGTTAAAAGCGCATAAATTATGGAAATCCGCGCCAGACCAGGAATTCGATATGAAGATTGGGAATTCATGGAACGAATCGCGTCCCGATAATGTTCACGGATAATTTCTCGTTCCGCGCCAGAGCGGGACTCGTTTTTCCTCGTTCACCCGGGCCTCGTCAAGATGATCGTCGAATCGGCGGCGAGAAGGGAAAGAGAGAGAGGGAGGGAGGGGCGTTGCTCTGGGGGTTGCGAAATTGCGTTTAGAGTGGTGGCTCTTGTTCGATTCCTTTTGTCAGGGAAATGCTTTCTCTATCCGGAATACCTACCGCGCGTCAAGATATATAACGTTTCCCAGAGAGGGAGTTAAAAAAGAGAACCGATCGTTTCATTCGATTCTCTCGGTCTTCCCCCTTGGTCGCACCTGGCATAATTGTTCGCGAATACTCGTCGAATCCGATATTCGTCGGTTCTTATCTACATACCAAATGCGCGAGGTGGTAGCATCATAAATGTTGATCCGCGGGGCGTGCTCGAACCGAAACGATCGGACATCGCGCACGTTGACGCGTTCCTAATAAAGCCGGACGAGCCGACACGCGCGGAATTACGCGACGAGGAATGCGATTCGCGGGTCGGACCCGGTCCCGAGGCAATTCTCCCGTTTCTCACAATCGTGCCGAACGGACCCTACGCCATCCAACCTAACGAATATTGCTACTGTTATTACCTAGCCGAACGACGATCCCAGATTTTGCTCACCTTTTTTAGATTCTAGATAAATGAAGTAGAGATCGTTCTCTTATCGGTCTATATTGAATCCACGTTCGAGGATCATAGGGAGTCTCAGTAGATATTTAATGTCATATAATTTGCAGTACTTATGATAAGAACCTGCATCAAATTTTTTAACCCCTTGGGTACATTTGACGTCTGAGACACGTCATTCACGTTTTTCCTCTAGGAGCGGATGACGTGTTTGCGACGTCAAACCAAAAATTATATCCGTGCCACATGCAAATATTTTCTCAAATAAATCCGTACACAAAGGTTAATAATTGTCATTGTTGTTATATACTATAGACTCGTGCGATCTTAAATGAAACACGATTAACCTTTTCGGTATGAGCATTCTATCCGTCATGATAACCCCCGCTGAGCGAGGTGCCGCGTCGAAAATGTGCTTATAACAAACTGTCTTGATTCGGTCGAAAGGTGTCGTATAACACACTGCCAGTCTACCTTTCTATGAACATTTTCCTAATCGTTAACAAAGAACTGTGCTTAATAAAACAATGTTTTTCCCAACAAGTGTTGGTTGTTGCTTCAATATTAAAAATTATTTATATAAAATTCTATTAATCATAAGTAAACTCTATACAAAATTCGGTACAGAAATATATACAAAATTAAATACCGGAGTATATACGAAATTATCTAAAAAATTATAAATGTAACAATCATCGGATGGATGCCGGATACATCCGGCGGTCGTATCGAAAGGGTTAAATGTATTTCCCAGGGAAATCATTTATGGGAATGTAATCGTAAAGCGTATTCTGCCGCAATCAGCGACGGTAGCTCAATTAGAAAATCGTTTTCCTGATCCAGCCGGATCCTCTTTCGGATCGGGCCGACATTATTTTAATCTCGACGCCGAATCACGGGTTATCTCACCGACAGATAATAGTCTATTCTCCGGGAGCAGAGTAGGGAGAGTCGGGGAACGGCGAGAAGGAGAGAGACGGGCTGCGCCGTGCATATTCGAGCTTTCGCTTTCGGTTCAATGATCGGTATCGATCAGCATTTACCCACGGGAATGCAACGAGCCCCTCCTCTCTCTCTTTAGAGTCGTCCCGCTTTAATATTTCGCGCGGAACTTTCCCAATTTTCGTCTGAAACCGACGTATTTCCATCGCGGAAACACGGTCCGCGTTTAATCAAGTCCCGGGAGGTCGCGGAAGATCGGGATTCATTTTAAAACAGGCGGGCGAAGGGTGGCCGAAAAGGAATTCCTGTCGTCGCGTCGCTTTGTTCGCCGTCACGCCGGTTATCGATCCCGCCTTCACCCGGGTAAACTAACACCCGCGAAACTTGCCCATCCTACGCGGTACGTATTTCAAACTAGCACTCAATTTAAATCGCTGCCGCTAGAGAATGATTCACTCCGGATCGCTCTGTGCACGTACGTATATCCGTCTTGAAAAATCTCTTCTTTAACGTTCCCCTCGAGTTACGACCGCACGCGCGCCATACAAAGTGTTTCGCGCTGCGCCGCTGAAAGGACACGCGTCGAATACCCGCGCTGTTCCCGTGCTCGTTGCAACGTTCCCTACTTCCGTAAGGTATCGCGAACAATACGTTTCGGCCAGCATTCTTCAGACCGTCGAACGTTTATCCGAGCACGTCGACACCTTTCTAGCGAGGATTAAAAGTATCTAAGAAGTTTACCGACGTAATCAAAACGGCCTCTCGAGAACACGATTGCACTCTGGCCCGACAACACTCGAGAGCTCTCTTGGGAATCCGAGAAGCCTAGTTAGTATCGATGAGCCAACCTTGTGAACACTTGTAAGTAACAAAAATGAACCTGAAGGTATCCGACAATACCGTAGACGTACAATCATTTTCAGCGTGAAAGAATATTTAAAATGCATATTTTACAATGCATTATTTTAAAATGTCGTACCTCGCATAAAAATCAAATCTCATTCGTACGATTTTCATGCGGCTCCATGCTGATTAATTCGCTGAATAATATCTTTCAAACGTTTTCTACTAAGAATTAGTGCAAATTCTAGTATTTTTTTCACTCTGTTGCTTGGCCTTATACGACTAGAACTTGATATCGGTAAATTCAGTTATTTTTTCGAAGAATTCAAGTACAATCATTTTCAGCGTGAAAGAATATTTAAAATGCATATTTTACATGTCGTACCTAAAACCCGTTTCATTCATACGATTTTCACGCGGCTCTCTTTCCACGCTGATTAACTCGCTGAATAATATCTTTTAAAGCATAAATTCGAATTCGCGATGTTATTAACTGGCAGCGCATAGGTAATGACCCGGCGACGATTAATTCGTAACTATCGCGTGGGAACGATCCCATGGCTGCTGCCAAATATTATTATAATTCGCTACGGGATCGCCTGAAGTGCGTCACGGCGCTATCAAAACGTTGCAACATGGACCGTGGCCATTCGCTCGCGGATATGATAATAATTAGCGTTAAACGCGGCCCGTGCATACGGCCCGTCCCAATTAAACAACAGGCCGCGGTGTTTCCCCCATCGAAAATGATTGCTCGTCAACCCCCGGCGTTCTCCTTTCGAAGTTTCGCCTGGAAATCCGAAACCGGCGCGGCAACTATGGCGGTTCCGACGCGACGAACACGCGGGCGCGATGCGGGAGGGAACGCAAGAACCGCGGAGTTTGCGTAATTTCATCGCCGGGTACCGTAAAAATATCAAGTTTGCTCTCGCACCGAGCGCGAGCAACGTAGTTCGTGATTGTCTTCGCAATTAAGCGTCGTCGTGTGCACTCCGCGGAGACGCTTGCCTCTCGGCAAACAGTTACAACAATAAGCGCGACACCGAGGAGCGAGAACGGGCGACGAGTCGTCGCGGAAAATGATCTACGTAATTTTCATCCACGGACAGACGCACAACTCGGAAAGATTGCTCGAACAAACTCCGTGCAACGCGCGTCTACGTCCGTATGAAACGCGAGTACTACGCGGAAACTCTTGAAACTATTCGTAAGATAATTCGAGAAAAAGTGTCCCCGTTAAGGACGGAAGAAAAAGTTTCAGAGTTATCCGGAGTCTTTTAGAAGGGAATCGAATCTCGTTGGATTAGCGTAAAATGGATGTAGAGATTTCCCCTCTGTTCCCGTCTCTGTAATCCGAGAGCCGTACCGTGTTGTCCACCTTTTAATTATGTTTCGGACGCGAATAATTACGCGACTGAGTGGCCAGTCGCAATTAAATTTCATTAATCCGTAAACGAGATCCTATACCTTCCCGTTTGTCGCGAGCGACTTTCTACGTTTCCCTCCGCTCTCAGAAATAATATACAATATCAACGTGTACGCCGCTACGGTAAAAAGAAAATGCATGTAATCGAAGCTGTGGGTATCAGCGATCGTATCGACGGTAGTACGAATGTAAAATTCACGCGACCCACGTATACGTACGTGGGTCATGTTTTCGTAATTTGCTGGTTATCCACGCCGATACCTGCACGCTGCGGCACTCCAGAAACATTTCTATATTTCCGCAATTTATCCCGCACCGCTCTTATCGCCGTTTCCCTCACGCTGATTTATTTCTGTTTGTTCTTTAAAATGGATCGCGTTTCACACCGTCGGCAACTGTGAGAGCGTGGGAAACGTTGTTTCTCATTCTCCTAGGCGAGAGATACGCGGGATTAACCTTAATGGAATTCGAAAGAAAACGCCGAACTTTCGTCCGCGGGAAAGTTTCCGTGTCGACTTTTGCCATCTACCCCCTAGCGACATTTCCGAAATTTCTCCTCGAATATTTTCCCCCGGAGCGTTCCGTTTCATAAAACATGCTCTAAAAATTTACGACCGCCACGGGGTGTCCGCTGGATTATCGATACGCCGTTTGTATATATTCGACTCGGTATCGGATAATACAACGAGACCTGATATTGAAACTACGTAATTGGAAGATATAACATCGACGAACACGCTCAGCCGAGTCTCTCAAAACGAGTTTTACCACTATTATTTTTCCGTGCAGCCGCTGACGAATCTGAAATTCGTCGAGTGGAAGCTCGGATCCGAAATTCTGAATCGAAATTTCAATGGAACGATCGGAATTCGAATGGCTAAAAGGGGGCGGCTGTAAGAGACACGGGCTGAGAAGAGCAAGACGCGACTGTCGGATCCACTAAATTCCACTCCAGCCCGCTTACCGCGTTTCCGGTTCACCCCGCGCCGCGCCCCGGGAGTTGGTATCTTTTATCAGCTCAGCCAGACGTGGTTTAGCCTTTTGATAGGCGGTCACCGTTTGACGCTGACAAAGCCGGTCTGTCTGCGCGATTCTCGCCGGCTGACTCGACCCCGATCCGTACCGCTGGCTGGCTGCACCGACTTGACGCGGGGCGTGCGTATCGATTTAATTTTCTGACCCAGGCCACCACGCGTCGATTGTGTTCGGCTCGCCTCGAGCTTGGCCACCGGGCGGCGACGTACCCCGCCAGAGGAAACGAGCCACGGGAATTTTTCGGTTTCCTTCGCCCGCGTTCGATCTTCCTCCCTCACGCAGCCGTCGCGAGTGACGCAAAACGCAACGGATTGACGTCAGCTGCGTTCGAATTCCCAACGCCGTGGCTGACTTAGCAATTTTTTTAAAAGTCACCGAAGACGATTTCTCTCGTGAACTGTACGCGACGGAAAGTTTCGCGTGAGCTACCTCGTTACGCCCCCGAAGAGCGACAACCGAATTATTCGAGTTACCATGAACGAGTGTTGAACTTGTACGAGTAAAGTACACGCGAAATCGGTTTGCACGGGAGTAGCTCTCGTGCCCGGGCTCGGTGGGGAACGTAACGGTTCGCTGTTCCGCTCGCACGAATGAATTTATTATTGCCGCTGCCTCGCGCCCCGCTGCTGGCAGAATTATAGAATCTCCTGTTGGATGAATGAGAATTATGTTAAACAGTTGCGAGTTGTTAGAATCGCTTTAAACAACTATTGTCTTCGAGCTTTCCACTTTCTTACACCCCAGCTGTGTGTATCGAGAACTCCTGCGAAATTGTTATTATCGCCTACACGTTGCCGAATTAATTACGCGCGTTGCACCCAGACGGAAAATTGGATCAACGATTAAGGATCCTATGAACGTGCAGAACAATTCCTACAAGTCTCGCTTCTCTGCGAATAGAATTTTTCGTGCAAGTTCGTCGCTTCAAATATTGAACGCGCCTTGTTATCAGGTTCCGTTAAACTTCTGGCTCATAAACCTAATAAAACTGAAATTATTGCTTCGTTCGCTTCGCGTTTCATTCACGTCACGTTGCCGTGCGCAAACATCGGAAGCGGCGCACCTGACAAAGTTTTGTCTAACGAGAACAAAACGAACAGAGCGAACGAAAGAAGTACTGTCAGATAATGGATTTTTTAGTCTATCGACTCTTTGTCGTTCTCCTTGCACGATTCGTGGACACCGGTCAAACATTTACCCCGAATCGAACAAAAGGGGATCCTCCTCCGACGGCGAGTGAATCCGAGCCGCTAATTGATCGGAGAGAACTGAACCAAGACAAATAAGACGGGCAACCGGCTAAATTGAGACAAACGAGATCCGCGCGTCCAGCAAATTGCCGGCCGGAGTGCGTCCACGGGACGACGAATCCTACGTTTTTAGAGACCAGCGATTAATGGCCCAGCGCTCGCTCGAAACTAATCGTCTCGCAGTCTATCCGAAAGACGTTACAGTCGATTTAACCGACAGCCGAGTCTCGCCTATTAATCTCGCGGATCGGTCAACCGCTTGCGAGTTTCAAACAAGATACAAGTGACATCCCGAGCGAAGGGTTAGACAGTTTCGTAACAGTATACTTTTTTCGAGGTCGAACGGCGAACGAAGGCAAATATTTTCTCGCCTGCTAGTGACGAGGACGGTGGGAACTTTAATTTCGCACTTGCATCGAAAAGGGGTTTTGCCGGTGGACAAAAGAATCCCTAATGGGACAGGAGCACCGCTGGGGCTGTTGCATATTCCGGGTAGCTTCTCATTAAATCGGATAACTTTTACACGAGTCCTCGGAAGGCTCGGCTAACGTCAGCGCTGTTTTAAATTTCCATCCCGGGTCTTTTATCAGGTGAAAGTTGGTATCCGAACGAGCTAATAACCGTCTTCTTCTTCTTCGGACACGATTTTTGTAGCCAGACACGCTCTCGTCCGTGAAATTAAGCCGCCCACGCGGATCGTCCTCCTTGCCGTTCGCGTTTCAATTAAACGAAGATTAAAATGAATACTCGCGGTTTTTCACGACTGCGAGCGAGCTTCCACGGGATTAACTTTTCACGTCACCGGCCGAGACGAGCTACACGAAAATAAGGTTGCTCGATATCGATGAGAACGAAGTTGATCCCGCGCAAATATACTTCATCTCGGCGTTACGAAATTATTTACCCCTCGGCGAGTGTGTCCACGCTACAGATGCTGCAGGGAACTCCCTGCGGAGCGTTCCGCGACTCCATCTTGACGCCGGCCAGACAGTTTCCGCGCCGCTTCGGGGCTGCGTGATGAAATTTTCGCGTCGATCCATCGATTTATTAAACCGTCCGCCGGGAGTCGCAGGACGTTCGTCGGATTGCGAGCGACATCAAGTATTCACCGTACGATCAATTCGTATTCAGTTTCTTTGAATAATTCCTGAAGAGCTTTTTTCAATTCCGCCATCAAAATTTTGACTCGTCACAAAGACGAAACACGGTTCTGTGTTTCTTAATTACTACATTACTTCTGGTCTAAAATTCTTTTATTCAAAATATCACGATGAACGCTGGTTCGATGTTGAACAAATAAAATATAACTGACGGGGCTCTCGAATCGAGAAGATGAACTCGTAAAGGGTCCGAAGAAAATCGACGAAAAAGTGTGAAGTAGATAAAAGAGGAAGAAATCGTTAACGGAGTGTGAGGTATCCCGTACGTCGGTTTTCACCCTTTCGCTTCCCGAGGCTTTCGATTAAGGCCGCCGCTGCACGTAATTATCCAATCGATTCCGAGGCCGGCACTCGTCGGTTTCTTCCGGTGAATCGGTCGGAGCCTCGCCGCCTGTAATTTTCACCGAATCCTGAGCCGGATTTAAATCGGCCAGGGTGTTGATTAGACGCGATTAAGTACACCCATCGACGAGCTCGTGCCTCTCGGCGGCGCGGATACGGGTACGTATCGCATGCATATACATATATATCGCCGGGCGCCGAAACGAAGAGTGGGACAATTTCAACGAGGAGGACCCGTTTACGGATAAACGAACGGACCTGTCGCGCGTCGCCGCGAAATGAGTTTGCTCGACCGAGATCCTACCTCCGCGCCTCCTCTTCGACGTTTCCCGTTCCCGCGAGAATTTACCATCCCCGTGTTTATCAGCCCGGCGACCGGCGATCTACTCCAATCACTTTTCCAACGTGTCGTCGAAACCCTGTCCCGACTTGGTTACGTCCCAGTTACATAAACTTCCTATACTACGTATCATCTAAAATAAGAATACAGATGGATTTGAAAACGAGAGAAAAAGAATTGTTTCATGCCAACGTTCAATTACGCGTACACTTAATGACCTAATATATTAGTATGGAAGAAACGTTGGTACGTTCAGCGTGAAAGTAATTTTTATTTTCTCTTAAAGAACTTCGAACGTTTATCAGCTCGCGAGGTTCGTTAAGAAGCTTTATGCTGTCTCGTTGACGAGAGCAGCAGCAGCTTTTCAACGCGCGGGAATGGAAATGAGACGCGGTCAGGTATTCCTGCGATTGAGAATTGCGGCGACAAAAGAATTTCCGGAAAATCTCATATATAATTTTCATACATAGTAGGTATTCGCGTCCGTAACCGGAGAAAGCTCGGTAATTACGGTTTTTACGAGAACGGAGCCACGGCAAAAAAAAAGGTTTCTTTCATTTCGAGCGTAAAAAAAGGAGGATGCGGATAAATTGCAGAAGCGGGGTATAAACATTGTCGCTCGGCCGGCGTTGCGAGCTACGTTATTATAATTGCGATAACCGGCGCGCATCAGCGAACCGTTTTATGGAAACACGGCCGCGAGGGTTCGCAAAAAAATCCCGCCGACAAGAGTTATGGTACTGAGTGCGAGTTATGAGATTTCGCCCCCGCAAGACGGGGGAGCTTTCAACCGGTGCGCCGCGGCGGTGCTAACGCAAGCAACTTTTTTCCACGGCGACTGCTTGAGTTACCCGTTTAACATGATTGCGGCTGATTAAACCGGGATGAATTAAAACGAAATCGGTTTAGCGGATCAGTTTTCAAACCGGGGAAACCTATCGGGTCTCACTTGAAAATCCGTTATTTCTATCGTGCTCGATCTGCGTTCGAAAAAATTTCATCGGAACTTCGTCGAGTGGTGAAATTCATGGCTGGGAGAAGAGGTCCGCGTAGTTGAAAAACAAATCGCCAACGTTCGGTATTTCGTTAACGGGCCGAGGGGATACCGGAGACTTTCGTAAGCTCGTTATCTAACGAGGAAAGCCGATCGCCTCGTTTTGACAAACATTCGAAAAACGCTGCTCTTTCACGGGGACGCTACTTTTGTTACATTTCCCGATAAATAATAATTTTCACCTGAAGGATTAACCCTTTAAGCGCGGAATTTAATTTTAGAAATCTTATTTTCTACTAATATAAATATATAAAAAATCTAATACTTTGAATGCTATAAATGAATTCAATAAACTCTAACTACAGAACTGAATAAATAAACTCTATATCTCTATAAACTCTATAAACTCTATAAACTATAAACTATAACTCTATAAACTATATCTCTATAAACTCTATATCTTCAATAAACTCTAGCTACAGAATTCATGTGAGCGATGTTATAATAAAATCAATTGTTTTATACGAGTTTATACTCGTATACTCTTTTATACTCTTTATATTTAAACAGATTATTAATATTAATCGAAAGAGATTTAGAATGACGTGTATACGCGTCGAACGCAGTTAACTGGTTAAGCGTCGAATTATTTTTATCAGTACAATTCAGATAATTTTCCATACGAGATATATCAAAAGGACATAGGAAGTGAAACGAGTCAACGTTGGCTCCGACGTCTCCTCACGGTGTTCATCATGAGAACCTGGACAAAGCTCCCGATGGTGAGACCTAGCAGGTAAACTTAACGGAGCCAGGGAAATTGAGTCGACGCAAAACGGGTCTGCGAAATTTTATTTCGCTTCTGATCGGTTGAAGCACAGCGAGAATCGTTGGCTTCGAACAAAACCGTTCTTACTGTTTCCGCGAGAGAAACCTACGATCCGTGGTAAAACTGCAGGAGCGATAGGGCCCCGTTTACGTTCACTCGTTCTACCTTCTCGTCGGTAATGTTTCGTTGCAACGCCTTACGAGAATGCGAACGATCTACGTTTACGACGATCGCGAGTCGATGGTAATTGTTTCCTGCATCGACGACACGTCCTTTTATTTTCGCCGTGACAATGCTCGTCTCGAGACCTATCGAGTCGATTGAATTTTTGCTCCCGCGAGAATTTTCGCCTTCGGCGGAACAACGTACCGAGAAATGAAAATAAATTTCAATTATTCCCTGGTAATCGTAATTGGAAATTGTCGAACGAGCAAAGGAAACGTTATTGCGATCTGAATAATTTTATTCTATAGATAACGTCTTCTCGATTCGACGAAATGCCCGTCGAGGCTGCCGGTTTGGAATTATTAATAAAATTCAGACGTACTTTATTGACAAAGCGTTCGTTAATTGTAAACTAATGAACGGTATAACGGAGGGTGGCTGGGAGACGAGGCGGGGTGCGGTGGGTCTGGTTAGCAACGGAGCTTTCAACTTTATTTCCACTCCTTGAAAAGTTGATGGTTAAAGAAGTTCACGGATGAGTCGCGGCGTAACGGCCGCGCGCAGCTCGCTTTTATGCTCGAAACACTTTAATCGAGCACAAATTCCGTCGAGAGGAGAGAAGGCCCGCGCCACCCTTTTAAGTGCCCATTCAAGTCCCCTTCCCTCGTGCCTCGCGGAACGCTTTACACTCGCCGACCCCTTTGTCGCCAGATCTTCTAAACGAGATATTCCTAGTAAACAGTAGATCCCACGGTTTTTACCGAACCTGCTCCTTTCTCGTTATACAGATCGGGATGGTAATCCCATTAGGCGATGACCTTCGCCTTTTTTACCGCTCCTTTAACGTCGTCCCTCTGTCCTGCTTCGGTATTTGGCAAGCTGGTTTAGCCTTCGGCGACTCTATTCGCAAAACTCGCGCCGCGACGACCAATTCGACGCTCCTAGGACACCATTCGAAGGATACCAACCCCGTACACTATGCATCGAGCCCGGATGAACGTCTTTAGAAATTTACGAAAACTGCTAACGCTCGCTTTAATCTTCGGCTTAGGTCATTTATCCATTTCCTAGGAACGCGTTATTAGCGATGACCTCTTGACCTTAATAACGCAATCGCGTGGCCCAATAAGACGTAGCTCGGTTATTAACGAATCCTGACATCATCCTCTATGCATTCGGGTTAGCCGGCTAATTATGAAATTACCGAGAATAAAGTCGTAAGCAGCGTCGGTTAGTCTAATCTGCGCGAGATGAAATCCGCGCTGATTCCGTGAGGGGGGGTGGGGGCGGATGGATCTTATTCCTTAACGCTTCGCGTCCGCTATTTTTCTCCGAGATGTAATTTACCGCGGCCTCGCCTATTACCCGGCTGCCAATCTCCGGGCGGCCCGGCCTAGCTAACGCTCTCGTCACCGCGTTTGGATTTTCACCGGTGACAAATGACGAGCGACAAATACCCGCTGATAGAACCCGTGAGCTAAGAGCGCGCCGGTACCCGGAGCCTCTGGGATGGGCCACTGCTTCAATCTTTTAACGCGATTAGCTTGCCAGTCTCTCCTCGGCGCGTGGATCGGGGAAAAAAAAGCCTGGATGGAAACGGACAAAAAGGGCGCCGCGGCATTTCTCGAGATTCTCAGGAAAACTTTCTTCCTAACGCTGCCCCGCCCATAGGTACTTAATCTCGTTTCGCCCTCTGCCATTTCTTAGTTAAGAATGATTTCCAGGGGATGGCTACGAACCGACGTTCTCTTTGTTAACTCTTTCGGCCCCGGACGATGTCTCGTTATGTACGCCTCGAGATAACTTCAATAACTCCGACGGTTACATAAACTTCCTGCCTCGGAAATGAATTCCGGAGAATGAAAAGCTTCTCGATATTGTCTTAAAGTTATATGAGATCTTGAAGAACAACGACGAAGCATTAGACGATTTAATTAACGTTGATAATGTAAACAGTCGCGGGTCAGATACGATCCTGTCGATGATAAAATAATGTTGTTGTATAACCAACCTGTCTCCGATACACACTGTAAGAATCATCCCGTTGCAAACATCCTAGTCATAGCAAAACCTAACTCATCTAGCCATTTGTACCCGATTGCCGAGCCTGTCCTTCGTCACTTTACTCATCCACTGACCTCTGTATCCTTAGTCAGACACCCATTATCCTGCGATATATAACCGATTCCTCTGCCACGAGCGTTCAGAATTCGGCAGTCAATACTAAAACGCAGATCTCGGAATAAAGAAGTCTATTAATTAAGTGTTGTGCTTAATTCCTTCTTCCGGAATCCAACAATGTATTAAAAATTCAGAGATCGCACGACTCGTACCACAATACTTAAAGAATTTGTCTTTTGGAACGAAGCCTGTTTGTTTAGATCTGAAGGTAACTTGAGTTTAATAAAGCATTAAATCCGCTAGGCGAGCGATCGGTTTTGCATCGCACGTGTCCGCGGTTAATAGTGCATAGGCCTTGATTTTCCACGAGCCGGAAGGAGAGAAACTCGTCCGGGTCCGTATCGCGCGAACTTAATGCCGACTTCAGTCAACACACGGCTTAACCCGATAAGCTTAGCTCCTTGATTCCACGTCCTGTTCCTTGTCACCCGATTTCATCTACGTACATAACACTGTTCGCTGTACATTGTACAAGTTCCCCGTCGCTTCTCATTTTCGCACTGGTTGCGCCATAGATAGACGGGGGACTGTTAGACGAGCGAACGCGAGATACGATAAGTCATCCCGACGAAACACACTGCGAGGTAAGAGAATTAAAAGGGGGGAATTATTCGCGTATCAATTATCGAAACGAAGACGAGAGCCTCGCGGCAACAACAGGTAGCCTCGCGAAGCTCGATTATGTTCGTTAATCACAGTCGGCTAATTTCGAATCGCGCCGGTTGATTCGGAAAATTTGCCCCGTTAAAAAGGTTCCCTCGCGGGTCGGCCACGAGGCTCGTTCGCGAGCGCGGAGCGGCGAGGTTTAATTAAACCGCGCGCGCGCAACCGCTCGAGAGAGCGCTGAAGCCTTCCAATTAACGGCAAACAACGTGATCAATGAGAACGATAAACCTTGGAGCGGTTCCGAGAGGAACGCCGACGGGAATTTGCATTTCCAACCGCCGCCGTCGCGAGTTCGATTCGGATCTTATACGAATCGTGACGCGGCTAAGGGAAAACCTTTTCGTGGAAACGTAGCCGAGTGAAAAAAGAAGAAATAGAAAAGGAACACGTCGGTCTCGATAGAAGTCAGCTACGTAGCAAAGTGTCGGGCATAGAAATCCAATCTTGCAGGGCATTTTGTAGAGGCCAGCGTAAGCCGGTTGAAGTGAGTCCGGGGATCGGGGTGGGTTTCGTCGGGTTTCGCCGCTGCATAAAAGGCGACTGTCCGATACTTCACCCGGCAGCCTTCTGGAATCGTGTGACCGTCACAGGATACGTCGTGGAAACCTCTTCGGTTGGAAATTGGCTCCGCGCGAGATCACCCTACGCGGTTACGCCGAATGCTGTCTCGCAAAGATACCTACTCGTCATTTTTCCGTACATTTAACTTCAGCCACAACGTGTCGGCTCTTGTCAAGATTTGATAAGTATACCTAAAAATCGTGGGACGTGCATGCAGAACCAAATAATTCTTCGTGACACCATCCACATTTTTTTTACTTATCAAAATTCACCCGAATTGTAAAAGAAATTTGACTCGTTTGCATCGGTTAAAGAAAAATCATTGAGTTGGACGGAACTGAATTCCGATGTCCCGTTTGCACGAACAACGTGTGCCGAATGATCCTTCGTTTCGGCCCATCGAACAATAAACTCGGCCGGTGGAAATAATTAAGTACTCGACTGGGATTCTCCGAGGGCGATAAGTGGCCGAATTACACGGTCAAGTTGCAACGATCATGGTTTTCGCCGAGACAAACGGACCGGGATAGGAGTTATTCGAAGAGCGTCGTTCTCTCCTTTATCCCGCGGCCAACGTCACGGAACCACGTAGCTTTCTTTCGCCGATTTAATTTCGCGCCTTGAGGAGACGAAACACGGACTCGTAATCTGTCATCCGCAACGGCGAGTCGACCCAACAACCACCGCGGAAATGATTAACTTCTGAATTACCCGCCTGCGCTTTCCTCGAGTAAGGAAGTTATGTTTTAAACAGTAACTGCTCTTGAACCGGGACTCGAGCAGTGGTTCAGACCTCGCGTGTTATCGCGGCTCTACCCATATTAAATGCTTTGCGACGCATATGGTACAGCTAGAGCTGTAACCTGTGTACACGTCTTCCGCTTCAATGTTATCTGGATCAGACGCGTTTTCTTATCGAATACAAGAATCCTTAGGCTCTCGGTTATTAACACTCCGTCGATGGTTCCCGAGTCCGTGGACCGTTTAAAGCGATTCCTTGTATCATACTTTTGTAAAAAAAAGGAAAAAGGAACAAACGGACTCAGAGACCCTCGTCCGAGCGTTAAAAGCGCTGATAAAAAGGGATGCGTTCTCTTACTTTGCACTTGGGGTACTCCTCGGCCGGAGTGGGTCTCTTCCAGCCCAGCAGCGGAGGGATGCAAACGAGGGCGGAGAGTATCCACACGAGTGCGATCATTAACGCGGCTCTGGCAGGAGTCCTCTTCTTCAGATAATTCACCGCCTGCGTGATGCTCCAGAACCTGTCCAGACTTATCAGGCACAGGTTCATGATGCTGGCCGTGCACAGCAACACGTCCATCGCCGAATGAATGTCGCACCACCAATAACCGAAGATCCAGTAGCCCATGATCTCGTTGGCCAGCGAGAACGGCATGATGACCAGACCGAGGAAAAAGTCAGCCACCGCTAGGCTCGCGATGAACCAGTTCTGAATGTTCTTCAACGCCTTCTCGGTGGCTATCGCGATGATCACGAGCATGTTCCCCACGACGATGACGATCATCAGCATCGTCGCTAACACGGACGCCAATATGATGTGCGGCAACGTGTATCCCGACGGGTAGAGGCTGTCCCCGAAAACGATGTACGAGGTTTCGTTGCACAGGCTGCCGTTGCACAGGAGACTCTCGTTGAAAGAGTCGTTGAATGGCCCGCCGAGATCCTCCATTATACCGCCGAGCCCGAACAACAGTTCAAGTTCTCTCAGTCCCTGGGCGTCCTCCCGGTCGGTGGTACCGGTCAAATCGACGACGCTCTCGTCGCTCGTGTTAGCGGCTTCCGTCTGCTCCGGGTACGTCGTGGTTACGAGGAACGGCAGGCCCTCGAATCTCGATCTGTCGCAGGTACAGTCGCCGGTGCTCTTGTCGGTGCCCTGTTCGCGCCGGAGGTTGTCCGTCTCGTTGCCGGGTCGTTCGCTGCTCGGTTGCTCGCCGGTGATCGGTCGACGCTCGCCGGCGCTCGTGCCGGACGTCGCAGCCGCTATCAGCCGATGCAGTTGGCGTTCGCCGGTCTGTTCGCTAGTGGAAGACGTAGGGCCATCGGTCGCTCGATACCACGTCATGTTCTCGTCGAAGACGTTGGTTGACGCCGTCGTAGTCGGACTACCTGCGGCGTCGATGGTCATAATTCTGCCGAGGAGCGGCATCACTCGCACCCTCGTCGTCGACGGTTGATGCTATCTCGTAAAAGTCGGTGCGGACGTCGCGTCGGCCGAGCGTACCGGGTGGCAGCGTGCACCGGGCGCCAGCTCGAGTAGTAGCAGCAGCAGCAGCAGCAGCAGGACGGTAGTGGTCTCGTCGCATCTCGAGGCCAGGGGCGTCATGCCCGTTTCACGATGATGTCATCGTCATCAAACGGACAATGCCAGAGCACGGCTGACCGGGCCCCCTCGTCGCTGCCTGCCGGATGCACGAGGCGATCGATAATTTCTCTTCCTTTCTTTAGCCTCCGAGGCGGGAAGACTATTGGAATATACGAGGGCGGCTAGAGTCCCTTTCTGACCTTAAAGTTACTTCCACCGATTTTCACCGACGCTCGCTTACGTAACGCAGCCGACGTAACAGGTTCCCTTCGGCGAATCCTAGTAGCTCCTTTATCGAGTCTCAGACGGTACGGAGGGTCGGCGGCTCGTTGGACCGAAGCGACCTTTTAGAATCTGATATATTCGGCGAATCCCAGGCAACGGTCTCGCGACTCCGCGTAGCGGAAAACAACGCTGGCCTCGGGGTACTCCGATTGTCGCGGTGTTAAGTTGGCCCTTGATTTATTGCTTGCGTGAGTTTGCGACTCCTTCGTATTCCCCGGTATTCCGGCCAGTCTCACGATGACGGAGTTAATACGGAAAGAGCGTACGGAAAGATTTATGGATAGTTCCCCGGCTGGCTGACTAGTTGGCTGGCTAGCTGGCTGGTTGGATCGAGGAGATAAAGGCGGATAGCGCGGAGGAACGAAAAGGACAGGGCAAGAGAGACGAGAAAGAACAGTTGCGAAGATCGAGAATGGGCGTGAAAAATTGGTCCCCCTTTTTTCTTTACCTTCCCCTTACAATTAGATTAAGAGCTCGACGCTTCGCGGACAGCTTCGTCTCGGGCAACGAATCGCGCGATCCTCCCTATCGAACCATTACCGAGGGAGGCAGTCGCGAATTCTGAAATCCTCGACGCGGCTCCTCTCAGCGGTTCCACGTTGCGTCAGCGAACGATGCCCGCGTGCTAATTAATTACGCGCGCGCGTCACGGCTAAAAAGGCTAAGCGCTTGCATATACGTATATACGTATGTGTAATGTGTATGTTACCCGTACTGCTCCGACTTGCGACTTTTTACGAAACGTTACGATCGCTCGTACAGCTCGTTCGTCTCGTTAGTAACCGATTGGAACAGAATCGAAATCGTGCCACACCGGGCCGAGAGTGAACGAAAATCGGACGATTATTAAGTTCCTTAATTAAAACCTACGCATGCACCCTGGCAAATGCACGCGCGCGTGCACTCGCTCGCTCTTACGATTCTCTACGAAGGTTTTTTTTTTTTATCGTCTTACTTAAACCCGCTCTAAGCGCGAGTTGGTCCTTAGCCGTAACGGTTCCTTTTTATCGTTATTATTAAGTGATATCGCGAGAGAGAGTTGGAGAGGATAGAGAGCGGCGCGGGATGAGAAAGGAGAACGAAACCTTCGATCAGAGTCGACGTCCTCGACCCTTCTGTACACCTATTTACACGCTCGGAGTTCGTCGATACACGCCCCTGAACCTTTGCCCCGTCCCTTAACCTTCCGGCCGGTTTTCACACCGCGGAATCAACAGGATTTCGTTCACGCGCACCGTGTCCCAGAAAGTCGAGTCCTCCCAGCTATTACCGAAAACTCGACGCGTCAGCTGATCAGGCAAAGTTCCCCGACGCGAAGTAAAAGTTTCTCGCTCCACTCGGATCAGCTCCCGTCACTCCCGATGCACGCGTTCCTCCTCCTTCTCTTCGGTGATCTCGCGAGATCAGCGGCAACGATCGCTGTCCGCTCGCTCGGCCCGTCACGCTGCTAGCTTCTCCATCGTGCTTCTTCGCAACGTCCGCCACGCGTTCCCGTTCGATTCATTTCCCATGAAGAGAGTCTCTCCGATGATCGCCGATCGTCCGACAGAGCTCGATCAACAACCTTCCCTCAGAACGCTGTCATCGTCCAACCTTTCATCGAGAACGCGATTCGTCGACGTCTCGCTCACGTTTTTCGTACGATAATACCGCGATTCCTTCGAGCAGGCCGAATCGGAGTGCAGCCGTAACACGCGCGGGAAGCTCGAGATCGCGGCTCGACTCGGTGAAGGTAAACAGTAGTTCGAGGGATGGAGTGCACACGTCGCGAACGGGGCACCACTCGGCGAGAATCTCAGGGATCGCGGGACTCTCTCGCGACTCGGAGTGTCACGGCATTAGAAAAACCGGCAGGATCGACGAAGCGCGGTAAGAGTTTCGACCTTCACGCTGGAGATGATACTCGACTCGCGGGTCCTCCTCCGCCCTCGTGACTTTCGACGTTAACGCGTTGCGTGTGGCGTGCGGCGTGCGTGCGTGTCTACGCGGTCCCTCGGACACCTCGAGGTTGCCTCGTGGATGTTTGCGAACGCACTGCAGCCGCGAGGGACGAGCCAGGAACTCGGACTCCCTCTCGTGTCGTTCGCTGGATAGTCTCTCTCCTCGCAGGATCGCGTGCGACGAAGAAAGTCCGACCCGCGGGCGAGGGGACGGGGCGTGAGAAAGAACGAGACCGACGGTGTGTGCATGTGCGCGTGCAACTCCGGTCCACCACACACCGGCGCGACCCGACGCGCCGCCGAGAGGGTGTTCCGTCCTGTGCGCGTGTCCGTGCCCGCGGATGCCCCGTACCAACACACTCGGTTTAGCGCGCGTATTTATTCTCTCTCTGTCTGTACGTGCACGCGTACCACGCGTGCGTGCGTGTGTGTGTGTGTGTGTGTAAGCGAGAGGACGCGGGAGCGCGCGCGCGCCCCTACGTT
>SHCU01000211.1:7223-22182 GCA_004307685.1 Ceratina australensis | reverse complement strand
GTCCTTAAGCGTACTCTCCGCTCTTACAGTTATATGATCGTCCGACTGTCGGAACAGAGGCAGTGACATTTGTGTAAACAGGCCCATCGTCGAACGGCGAACGATTTTTCCGTGCTCGTCGGTTTCGAGTAAACAGCCGTAACGATAAATACTCGGTTACGCAAACGGAAACACGGTCGAATCGAGTGATGAATGACCGCCGTTTTTTAACGCGTACGCGCGAATGTCATCAGCTGCGGATGAGTACCGAGATTCGATGTGGATCTAAGAAGTTTTTATCTCTTTAGATAGCGGGGATCAAATCAAAGGAGAGCCCTTTCCATCCCAACCGATTCCGTCTCGTCCCATCCTGTCCGTCGTTCGTTCGAACGAAGACGTTTAATTGCGTAAACAGGAACGGACGATGAATTAAATGAAAAGTTTCGTCGACGTCAACGGACTTAGAATACCATTAAGAAAGTTTAATTAAGTTGAAACTAAAAACAAATTCCATGGGAACGTGAAACGTAGCGTTCGTGGACCCTTCCCCCGTTCCATTTTCCTTCAATTTCATATCTCGACGCCGGAATTCCTACCGCTCGGACGTTCGACAGAGGAACTACTTCCGGCGTCGGATTGAATCAACTTTCTTCCCCCTTTCATCGAACATTTGACCTCGTTCGCGAGTTATCCGCTCTGCCGATCCCGGCTATAAGTTAATTAACAAACTGCGCGGTCAGTCGCTCGAAAGATACCCGGTGTATCCCGTATTCGTATCGTAAACACGCGGATTCCACGTTCCTTCGGCTGTAATTTACTCGGAAATTTCTCCTCGCCCTGTTATAAGCCCGGCGGACGCCCAGGGTTATCCCCAGGTTCCCTGCGGTTTCCACACACGCGCGCACAGAGACGCCTCGAATTACCTCCGCGCGGAATACAAACACCGCAGGGCAAACACCGGTATTTTCGACGATTTTAGAAAACATATCGCGCGCGGACAGCCCGAATCCTATTCATCTTCTAATTGCGTCGCCTACTCTCCCGGAAATTTACCCAGGCGCCCGGACTCGCTCGTGCGGGAATGCCAATAGATTCAAGAAATACGCTATATAAATTCATCCCGGATACCTCGTTACTTAAACTTCGCCGTCGGTTCGGCTGTTCCGCTGTTGATTTACGGGATTATTTAACTTGACCATTAGCGAGATAAAAATTAACCGTGCCCGTTGTCGATAATCGGGCTGCCGTCATTTGAAACAATTTAGTTAACAGATAACAGGCACCCAATTATTTTCACATTCCTTCATGGAAAAGTATGGCACGGTACATTATGGATTATGACAGTGGAAAAGGAAGAAGAAGAAGAAGAAGCGATGGCTAATCTAGAACAAAATGCATTGTTAACGCGGCACGCGACGAACGAATTTGATCGTTTGTTGCGCAACATCGCTCGCTTGTTCGTCTCTTTCGTCGTTTTTTTTTTCAACTCGCTCGCGTGATCGCGGCGTGATTAGTTTTGCACCTGTCTTGCCACGGTGGTGCGAATTCCTTTGTTCGCCGCGGACAGGAAATATTCCGATTCACGTTCGTTAGATACCTCGAGTTTTCTATTCTTGATAAATCACGGTCTATCGCGGAAGTCCCGGTTTAGAATTTATTATTTACCATGTCGACGGGTGGATTGCGAAATAAAAATACTTAAGCCGATTAATTGTTGTCGCGAGGTAACGATCTCGTGCGTCAATCGGGTATCGAGTTGAAATCTCGTAACAATGATAAAAATTCACGTGAAATATCGCGGATACTGGCCGGGGGCAACGTGACTCAAAAAAGGGACACAGCTGAGGAGCGAGAGGCATTGAATGGCCACTGACGAGCTCCCGTAACAGAATCGAACTCGCCTAAAAGTGTAACGTATCTCGCGACTACGAGGAAACGCTGAGTTGCGTTAGGAATCGAATAATGTCATTCGTAATTTTGTGAACCGATAAGGAGAGCCGGACCGATAACGCGTGGATCGTGTCACGTTCGAGCACGTGATTGCAGACGCCTATCTCGAATTCGAATCGTTATCAAGTTCGCGAGCACGCGTAATACGTGGGCGTGTACCGTGCGATTCACGCGATAGATATAACTTCTAGATCGATTAATTGATCAAGTTAGAAACGCTGCTGGTTAATTGAATTTTAACCAGACAATGCTCTACTTCTCGTCGTCACGTTGGGATGTACATGCTTATTAACAGAAGAAAAAAAAAAAAAAAAATTCCATCTCTGGATGATTAAAACCATGCAGGCAGGAATAGTTGATCTACGGCCAGGCGGTCGCAGTTAATTGCTCCGAACGTTTTTAACCTTTTCCTGTATGCTCAACTTTGCAGAACAGGTTTGATTAATTCCGAGCCGTAGTTGGAATTTGTAACCTTGCCAAACAATACCTGTCTGTTATACTGTTCCATTTAAATATATACGTGCCACGTACTGCGACTCAATTGGCATTTCCCTTTGCGTTCAATCAAGGAAAACGAAGGGTGCAGAGATAGCGATGAAGAAACATTTTTTATTCGTTTAATGCACTCACGTTCTAATAAGTTTCGTATCAATCCGCTCGTCGAAGATTCGATCTGACACGATTCTCGCGCACGGGGCGAATTCGGAGATTCGGCACGATGATGCCGCGCCGGGTGATAACGTTTCGGCCGCGACCTATCTCACGCTCCTCCGCAAATTACGTACAGGCAGCGCGGCGTGGGCTCTTGCATCGGGCCACGGTTCTGATTAGATCTGACCGTCTATTTCACGAGGCACTCGCTAATTTCGGAGTTAATGCTGCGTGCAGCGGGCATTGTTCGATCCGGTCCGAAGGAACTTCCCCGAGCCCGTGGATTCGACGCTCTTACTTGGGTGGCTTCGTTTCGAAGACGTGATCTGAAATCCGTATCTTCCTTATCTCGACTGTCTCCCAACCGCGGCGAATGCGTCACTCGATTGATGTTGAATCATCGCGTTTGTATTGGTATCAGTGTTTCGAGAAAATTGATACGAGAGAACGAATCTTATTTAATAACTCTATTTAACCAGAAATCACAGCTGATCGACGTTCACGGATTTCGATGACATTTTTATTGCATTATGAAAATCGATTCATATTTTTTTATCGGCTTCCGTTTAAAGTATGAAAATCACCTCTTGATTGCCGACGGTGGAATCTGTTGAAATTTTCAACGAATGAAAATATTTTTGGGATTTCTACGGACCGCAGGGTTTAAATGCGAAAATTTTTAAGTGGATATTTTTATTCAATTTCCTTGTAATTAATTTTTAAACGCAAAATCGATGACGATTGGAAGTGTAATAAATACTAATTTAATTTTTATTAAGGGAAATAGTTACAGGTTTTAATATCGAGAATGGAATAGATTTGATATTCAATTCGATGGACTCTGCGAATAGATCTTTAACGAATAGGTCGCGAAGGTGCTATTACCATGTGATCGTACTATAGAACGAAGGAACGAGGGAGTGGAAGCCGAGATTACTTTCTTGAGTAAACAAATCATTCGACTTTAATCTCTCCGGAATCTCAACATAGTGGTATACTTTTCTTGAATTATTCATAGTAACGAACAGAAAGTTATGAGGGATAGCAATTTCAAAATGTAATAAGGAATTAGGATAGATCCTTGAATGGAAGAAACTCCGTCGATCTAGACAACGATTCAACAAGATCTCTTATTCTCCTTTACGTTCGAGATCAGAACTCGTTAAAGTCTTCTACGATTTTAAGCCGTTAATTAATCGTGCATTGTTTGCTGCCGGTTGGTAATCAGTCGAAGGAAAAAACAGGTAGTCGCGCGTTACATCACCGGCACGTGCTTCAAGTTCGATTCGCAAATACGTGTTTTCACTTGAAACAGTGATCCGAACACTTTTATCCAAAAATCCCGCGGCAACCTCTTGCTTAAACCATAAATTAACTGTTTATGTACCGAGTAAAGTTGGTTATCTGGCGTGGCTCGAGTGATCTCGCCGGGTGGGAGATAAAGTTTCGTTAACGGTATAGGCTCGTCAGCCCGGGCGTACACAGAGCGACGTAAATCAGCGTTGGATTCGTCGTTAGCGACGGAAGGCGCGTATATCATCGTCCAATTTTCGTTCCGACCCCTTTATATTCCTCCCCCGCTTCTCGTTGCCGGCGGCGAACCACTCGCCGTGTACACTCCGCCACCCATTTTTATCAATCCGGACGATTTACCCTCGAAATAACTGTAATGCAGAAAAATGTCCGCCGCGGAGCGGATCGGCGAGAACGCGTCGCTCGAACGATCCATCGACCGCCTCTCTTTCCCGCGGAAACGGCCGTGCTCTCGCGAGACTCGAGTAACGAGCGGCACCGATCCTCCTCCGACGCGAATTTCGCGAAAATTGTGACAGGATGGTCTTCTCCTTGGCCATTTGTTCCTTTCGTTTCCCGTTACGTCGACGCTCTATTTCCGCCTTCGTTCGCTGCCTCTCAAGGCGCTAACACGAATATGATTGAACGATACTTGGAAAATATAAAGCCGGGCTCCTCTTTTTCCTACGTTCCATTAAATTCCTCGCGCGAAACTAATTGAACGGGACGTTTTTGATAGCCGACGGCACGTCGTATATACAGAGTGTCTCAGAACTACCCATACACTCGGAAATGGGAGATTCTTGGGACGAAAGCCACACTTTGCCGATCAGTGCGCTAGGCACACTCCTGGCCGTCCGCTATAGAAGCGCTCTGATTATAACCACGTCTCGGACGACAGTTAGCCAAAGAAGAATGTTATTTAACCCTTTGACTGCGATGCGCTCTCGGAAGAATCCATCTATATGGACAGCGCGTTTCTGATACCATTCTTAAAAAATAATAATGGCAAAAAATTAAAAATATCAATTTTGTTATTTATATTAAGTAACGCTTTTAGAACATATTGATGGATTTGTGAGAGCGTACATACACGCCTTTCGTATATATTGATAGACTTGTGAAGGCGTATATATACGCCTTTAGCAATCAAAGGGTTAAAATCGTCCCAGGAACCTCCCATTTCCGGGTGTACAGGTAGTTCTCGGACACACTGTATATATATGTAACGTTCTTCACGAATTTCTTCGCGATTAAACGTGTAATTAGGATATCTCAGCGGATTTAATAGCAGCCGACACGACACTCGGATCGCCGGTAACTTCCGGCGCTGCGTACGCTATCTTCTTAGAAACTAGGTACTCGTTAGCGATCGGTCCCTAATGACGAATCTAGTTTCAGAACTCGGCTGTCCTTAATTCGCATGCAATTCGAACGCACGGCATCGGTCGATTCCGAATCAGCCGCGTCCTTACGGCTATAGTAATTTCGAGTTAGCCTATTAGCGGCTCTCGTCGCTCATTATTATCCGCCCGTGCGCGTAACTCGCCTCATTGTTCGTTGATGGATTACCGTTGATAATGTGTACACGGTCCCGGCGAGTCTCAACCCGAATTCGATTATTACACGCTCCGCTCCAACATCAAATGCTCGAGCATTGACTTCGTAATAAAAATCAACTAATCAAGTAATAGAAACGCGTTTAATTTATCTACAAAAAGATCGAGTCGTAAAGGAATTTTTGTATCCTTTTAATCAACCCGGGAGTTCTTAATTACTTCTTACCCGTTCGCCGAAAAAGGGATAAGGGCAGATACGCTCCGTTCCGGGAGGACTGTAAGTCGAAAGATAATTACACTCGAGAGAAGTTTTAACTGCGGCGTGCGTCTCGGATTCGCTTTGCAGCGGTAAACGGGAGGAAAGATTTCAAACGAACCGGTGGCGGAACGATGCCTGGTTGCTTTCGAATAAATCTAGTTTCGACCGTGGGGCAAGAGCGAGCGAAGCCGAGAAAGCGAGATACGAGACGAAGACAGGGAAACTGTAGGGAGCGAAACTTTTTCATCGGATGCTTGCGTTCGATTAACATCGAAACAACTTTTCACCACTTCGAGGCACGTTCCTCGCGGGATTCAAAAGACCCGAGAGAGAGAGAGAAAAAAAAAGATGTATTTCATCCGAAGAGTTACAAAACCGTTTACAGGGTGAAAGCTGCTTTTACAGACTTTCAGGTGCAAGCACGGTGTTTCTTTGCGCTTGCACTTTTGACATTGTTTGCAGACGCGGAACTCGCCGCGGGAAAGTCCCCGCTGCTCGCTAGCTCGCTCGTCGACGCACGGTGCCGCTTTTATTTGACTTCGTTTCGAGCCGGCCGGCTGTTTACCGCCTCGCTGCCGGAATTTATTACCCGGCCCGCGAGAACTAATTGTTGACGGATCATGAATCAACCGTTCGCCGTATTTGCCGACGGATAAATCGGATAAACAACCGTGATCACCGGTCTAGCATAATACGTCAAGAGTTGCATAACGTTAAACCGCTAATACGTCGTCGGGTCTTTCCACTGCCAGTAATTTCGAATTTCGTCGTTCGATCGCCGACCTCTAACTTCGTGGTCTTCTACTGTATTATTACCATTTTTAAACCCGTTATTTTCGTGTTAAATGCTTCCACGTGGATGATAAAAAAAGAATTGTGAGGAATGACTCATGTCGTTACATGACAATCATTATACCAAGCAATTTTATTAACAGAGATAAAACGGTTTTAGGATATCGAAACGTGAATGTGACAAAATACAAGGGGAAAACGTTCATTCTCTCTATTTACCGATACTACTAGATTCAGAATTTAACTTCGTTGTTTGCGCGTGAGTTTCATCGTCGTCAATTACGCGTTGTAACGTGCTACCGAATTCTGGCAGAGATGCGTGATCGCTCTGGCGCCGTGGAATTCTGCGTCACGTGGAAGGCCGTAAAAATGGAATCGCACGCGTCGTGAGAATATCTCCGATAAATATTATCACGTGAATCGGCGAGCTAAAAAAAAAAAAATGTTAAGTAAAACCTCGGGTGGCTTAATTCCCTATCGGTATGTGTATCTGAACCGTTTACCAGTCGAATAGGTACCACGACGAGGCTCGTGACAGCTGTGCAAATCTCTGTGCTCGCACGTGATCAAAGAACGATTACTTAACCGTTCGCGTATCAGATCGTGTAGCCTAATTGTAAGTATCGAGCAGCAGCAGGCTGGGGGGAATCAAATACGATTTCCACGGAGTGATAAGCTAACGATTATTTGTCGCAATTATCGCGACAAATAACGGTGACGGCATTGACTCACCGGGCGGGAAAACACGCGTGACGAGGCGTTTATTCGCTCGATCGCGTTTACGGTCAACGATCGGCGATCGCAAATCGCGGCTGTCGTCACGCGCTAGGCGCCTATTCAACGATCCGTCGGCGATAAATAATTCCCACCGTCTGTTTACATCGCCGCGCGTGTTTCGTTGCCAATTTTCTGCCGATCGAAACCGCGCCGGGGTGAATTCGCGTGATCTTTCGTTTTCTCGTAGTTCGAGAGCAAATTCGCAGTTAACCCGATCTTAAGCGGTGTTTAACTTGAGTCCAACTTCGCGGTAACTCGAGCAGCCAGAATTTGTATAAGCTTAACCAAAAGGTCTCATCTCGGTTTCACATAGTTTAAACTTAAACCGGGCCGGGCCTGACAACGAGCCGACTAAATACAAGCCGATCGATTAATCCCGTGCGATTCGAATATTAAATTCCGTGACGATTTCGAGCTAACGAGCGGGCCACCTCCTCGATCCTGGTGTAATCGAGCGTGCCCCGGGACGAGGTCAATGGTCGAGCGAGTAGTCGTCGCCGAATACGTTCGCGTGCCACGTGCGGCATTATTATAAATCCAGTCGCAGCTGTTTCACCTGTGACAAGCTAATCGCCGATGCGGGAATAATTATCGGTGATGGAGAGAAAAAAAAAGTTGTCTCGCATTATTCATCGATGCTGAATCGTCCTGCCGGGAAGTTGTTACGATTTTTAACCGGAGACAGCGTCTGCTTTGCATATCTAAGTACACGAGTCGAGCTGACGTGGATCCTCGCGTAAAAAGAGTTCGATCGCGTTCGGTGGAAATTTAAATCACGTCGCGAGAGAATCGAGCGGTGGTCCCGGGCGGAACTTCTCTCGACCTGACCGTATCGGTCCCCGGGTGCATCTGGAGAACGGCCAAGCGCAACGGTGGCGCAATGACGTGTCGCCGCGGTGCACCATAACCATTAACCCATCGACTGGCTTACGTAACACGATCAAACGTGACTATTTCTTTAACGCTTATCTTTTTACAGATTTAAAGCGTTTCAGATCGTATCTCGTTGACGCACTTCTTGTTTGCGCGATGAAATTAAGTGGGCAAGAGTCGAATCGTTTAATTCGCCTGAAAGGATTAGCTTGTTAGATTTGTACAACAACGGGGACTCTGATAGCATACAATTCGGCCGTAATTAGAATCGAGGGGCAAAATAATGCCGTGTTGTAATTTACCTTGACGTTCAATTACACTTGGAAATTTTCCGATTGTTTCTTAACCGTTTGATTCTGGCACCTATTGTGCGGACACAAGGGGTGCGCGTTTCGTGGTACGACACCGGAGAGGTGGGTTATTATATTTTCTTGTATTGTAAATCAACGTGCCGTTCAACGACTCACGTAATTGCTTTTCGACTATTACGATTTACGTTGTCCGCGTGTGGAAAAAAATAACGAGTCGACCGGGTTTTATAACAGCCTTTGGTGGTGCGATTCGCGGCTCGAGTGGCTTCTTGATTAAGCTCCTCTGGTATCAAGTGGTTTCGCGTGTAACGAGTGACACGTTAACCCCTCGTGGAAATCCAACTTTGTTGTTCGAGCATGAATGGCCTATAAGTAGGCATTTCCCTGTTCGTTTATCAGGCATCTTTTAACACATTCACGGGTGACGAGGCACCCAGATGTCTTCGTCAAATTAAACAGAGTTCTACAATTGATGTAGGAAATGAATTAAAAGAGTCTTGGATTATAATATAATTTAATTTTAAGGAAAGTGAAAAGGGAGTTATAATGTAAAATATTCTTAACTACCGCCGATTGCGCATCACGACCAGCAGCCGAATCCTAACTGCCAGAAAACGTGTCGCGACGCTTCGCTTTTATTTTTTAACGCCCATACGTAGTGAGTTCCGTACATATTTTGCGCGCGACATTAATTTCCCGGAAGTTTCTTATACCCATTTTTTAGCCATGGATTTGGGCCTCGCGAGAAACTCATTTTGCCTTTGACGAACATATTTAGAAATAATTTCTGACAACATATAGCGTGGGAGTCTTGGCCGCGTGAGATACTTTATTATTGCATACGAATTGCATCAACCGACGAAAATAAACAGCGAACGATCTGGCAAATCGCAACGGGAACTCGAGCATCCGTCACTTCTTGAAACGTCGCACGTAACGCGGGATGATCGAACTTTTCGAAGATCCATTTCTCTCGGCAGTCGTTGCACTGCTCGTTACCCTCGATCTCCCGCTGCGTCTCGAAATTTCCAGCTGGATGGAAGAGAGCAGCTCGATATCTGGAGGACGGCGTCGATAAATCCAGCTATCGCTTAGCACGAATAAAATCGTTAATTGGGTGATCGGTGTTTATCGCCGCGCGGGGCTCGGTGTTCCCTTCTCTTGATTAACGAGAACTTCGAATCCCGTGATTGATAGTAGCGCGAGTGACGCAAGTGAGATGTCCGATCTACGCGCGGTTCAAGATTTGTTGTTTATAAAAGAGAACAATTGGCCTCATTTTCTTTTTTTGAGACCCATATAAGAGTCTATGAATCTTTTTAAGTTCCCTTCCTGTGCCTGGCCACCTTTTTATCGATAAGATTTATAGTCAATTTTCGAGAAAGTGAAAAAGCTGTAACACTAGAAATACTGAAACTTAGTATATGCCTATATTGCTCAAAATCAGTCAAAGTGACTTCATTGTGAAAGAATAAGTAAGGTGTAAAGAAATTTATTTAAAATTAATTTTTAATATTTTCTTATAATACTTACAGTTATTAAACAGGTTATTAGTTAATATTATCAATGAAAAGATTTCTAAGGAATTATATCATTATATACATAATTCTTTTTTCAATTGCAACTAAAAAACAATCAAAATGACCTCCTTAGGCAATCTAGTGTTAATCAAGAATCCGAAGAATCTGAAAATTTGATAAAACAATGATTTCGTTGACGAGATCCAGCGCAGTGAAATCAAACTCGATTCAGCGAAGTGGAATTTCGTTAGATTTCCTCTTATCTCGACCGGCTGCATGCTTGCAGAAGGCTTATTATCGATTCGCTTGTTTTCTCAAATTTTTTTTTTTAAACTGGCAAACACGTACCCTCGTGACTCACATGGGACATCATTTTTACGCGGAACGAAGTTTAATTGGATAATTGCGATAAATCTGTTGCGTTTACTAGAAACCTCGCTACGCGTATTTACACGATTTAACAAGGCTAATTCATCATGCCAGCCTGTCTGCGTTTAAACATTTAATGTTCACGCAACGATGCCTATCGCTAATCTACATATTAGTTCGACGTCTTATTCCGAAAGTGTCATAAACCATTTCACGGGGCAAACACGAATAATTTTCTTTTTCGAAACGCAAACATCCTTTTTACGCACGAGATAATTCCTGATTCAATTTCGCATTACCTTCTAATGCAAAGTAAACGGAGACATTTTTTCTGCGAACGCTTCACAACAGATTTTACGCAACGCGCCGTTGCACACGGTAAATTCATCGCGTTATAAAATATTACAAATGTAACGCGTTGACACGCAATTATTGTAGATACCTGCGCGTCACGTTGCGCTCGTAAAAATAAAAATACATCGGTGCGCGACAACGTCAAAGCCGCGTCTTGAAAAGACACATAGTCGCAGCAGCGCGGGATCTTTCATCATCGCGCGTTGTTAGATCTTCTTGATTGTTCCCTGTCCCATCCGTTACATAAATTGAAAGCTGCAGCGTGTAAAGAAATATAAAAGAAAACATGGTCCTGTTTTGCAGCTAAATATAAACACGATATACGATAAAAACGATACGGCTAACAAAGTAATCGTGCAAAACGTTCGATCGAATCGTTACACGAAACTGAATAAGTAAACGACCGTTAAGAATTTGTTACTCGTATCTGATAGAATGGAAGTAGGAATTGACGACGCGTAGTTTCCCGATCGGTGCGTCGCGCCGCGTCGACGACGTCGCGATTTGGCGTCGGTCCAAATCCTCGCGGCTCGTGACGCAACCAAAACGGACGCCGATGCATTCGCGCGGGTAAAAATCTGTGCTCCGTTTCCTCCGCTCGACGACGGAGAAGGCGGTCCCTTTTTTTTTCTCATACCGGCGAAACTTTTCTGGAACGGACCGGGCAAAACTGTTCGGAAACCGGAAGGAAATTCGACTGCCGAATCGAGAACGTTTAAGGAACACGAGTTTGCGGGAAAGTGTTGCGACTTGCGCCCGTGCGAGATTTATCGCGAACCTTTTTTATTCCCACCGTACGATGGATGTGTGTTCGCTCCGTTTAAGATTACCGTTTGAAATTTTCCGACAAACCAATTTATATCTGATCCTGGTTTCAAGTAAAACAACGACGATTTTAGACGACGTACAGCTGCGGCAGAAATGATTTCCGCTTGTCTGTGCCTGGACGTACGGCGAACTCGCGAGACCATAAAGTATAGACTCTGGATGGAAAACATGAAAAAAAAAAGTAAAGCTCATGCAATATGCATGGAGCCAGCTACGGCAAAGACCGGCGGCGGGTTGCATGCTTTATCGTTAATCTCCGGCAGCCAATTACAAACACCGTTATCACCGAGTCAAGATTCTTTTTAAATAAAATCCGAAAAATCGATCGTTGACCGTTATCAAAGCTGCCTCGGAGTCTTGATAATAATCGAAAGCCGATTAGCCGCGCCGCTGAAAGTAATACGTGAAAGTCGCGTTGTACTGAGGGGACCGTAAGCGGAACGGAAACGACGGCTCGGATCCGAGATTGATTTTAATACTCGATTTGTGGATCGTCGAGCGAGCAGAGGAATTGATTCGTAATGAAAGTTTCATGAGAAACGAATTTGTACCGTGCATGTACGTACGTACGTACTCTCCGGAGTTTCTCTCACTCCGCGGAGCATTATTTCAGAGCCACGGCAGTCGGAATAAAAGAAACGGATCGACCGTCTCGTATTGCCTTTTACGCAATGTGATTTCGGGATGTCACGGTCCATTATATCCGTCTCGTTGAATACGCCTCCTCCCACGGAGTTGAACTCCAGAAGGGAACTCGATCGGCGTATTCACTCGTTTTCTTTTTTTTTTATTCTCCCTCCGTAGCCGTGCCACGGGGAAAGAAACATATACAATGATTTGAAAAGCGATTCTGGATGAAAGGTTCAATTAAATTTGCAAGCGTTCGCCATTTGCGACGGAACCGCCGCAACGTTTGGCCAACCGTGGCAACGAAAAAACGAATGTCTAAAAGCGAAATGTTGTAGAATCGCGCGGAGTGGACGCCAATCGCGTAATAAGTCGATCGATCTCGAATTTTTTCCTCCGGTAAGCAAATGCGTTCCATTTCCTCGGCTTGGCCACTGGCTCGCAGGAATCGCTTTGAGCTGTGCTTATAATGGTTAAAAGTTCTTTTTATAATATTAAACCTGACGAAGCTGATTCATGGTACGAAACGGTTTCACCTCGATGGTCAGTCGTTACACCTATAGCGTTCTGCTCAAAGTCTTAACAGGTGCAGCCATTTTTGCACGACGGTAAGGTATTTTCCTTTGTTGTACGGATCGACGAGGCGAGAGATAAAAAAAAAAAAAAAATAGGAGGTGGAAAAGGAAAGAGGCTGTTGGTGTTTCGTGTGAACTTATCGGTAGCCGCAGAGGTGCAGGTTTTCCCTATCGCGTAAAAACCGTCGATCATCGTTGGTCGAAGGCAATCTTTCCGTGAAAAATTCCGACGCTGCGCTTCACCGATTTTCGGTCGATCAACCTGTTAAGGTGGAAGGAAAAGCGTACTCTTCTCAGTGAATGGCTGGCAAGAAAAAAAATAATCTATCCCCAGGCACCGAATGATATCCGTTCCAGGAATAAACACTCCTCCAGCTTTTTACGAAAATATATCGTTTCATTTTTAATCGTTCAGAATTCCATGCATATTTTCAAACACGAGTTTAAAGTTGCACGAACCTGTACCTGCGAAAGAGATTAAAAAACCGCGATGAAAAGTTGTGCTCGTTATTAATTAATTAAATTTATTAATAATTTCGATGTAAGGGCTTGTACAAACCTTAACGGCGAGATAAACGGGCTTGAAATTGGGACGGTCGCGAACGTCACGTACGGACGGCTGATAAAAATTTCATTGGCCGCGGACGACTTGATCGGAATCACGCGTCGCGAATAAATTTACACGAGATCCCCGCCGGCAATGGATCACAATGAAACGGCGGTACTCCTCCCCGGATGAACGAGCGTTCGCGAGCGAGTCAGTCGCCGAGTCATCCACTTAATTTGCGGTCTACCAATTGATTGTCTCATGACTACCGTTCTCGTGATCGGACAGCTTCCGTGAACTCGGAGCACGTGCGTTCGCCTTTACCCCCGGCCAGTTTCTTCGCGAGTTAATCGCGCTCGATAACGAGCAATCGGATAAATTAGGATCGTTAACTCGGCCATATTTAATGAAACCGGTTCGATCTCTGTTCCCCCGCTTGTTATTTCGGTATTCGAGCATAGGATAAATAATAATCTCCCGGGCGACCCTGATCCCTGGCACCATCGATAAGAAGATCCATGGAAACTTTTTCTGCTAACGATCCCATCTAATAATTTCATCCTCTTAGAATAATCCGGCGGTAAACGTTCTCCCGGCAGCGGCCTACGAAAACTTTCTTGACCGCTCCGCGTTATTATCGCACTGATAATTCCCGATGACACTCGCGAGTTAATTGCCGTTACGAAACGATCGGCGTCGTGACGTGGACTGGCATCTGTCGCGCGGCTTTCTTCGCGCAGACTTCGCCCGGAATTGCCGGCTACGGTAAACGTTACCGGGAAGCAGGATTATTAATCGAGAAGAAAAGATCCATAATTGCACGGCTTTTGTCCGTTTCGTCGGAACCTGGAAATTTTAATTATCTTCCAATTAGCCTCCAGTCGTATTCTGCAAACTGCGTTGGCGTCAATCCTTTTGTTCACGGAAGTCATTAAACAGTAAATCGAATTTGCGCTTAACATATCATGTTTCCTGGAAGACGCGCCTCTGATTTTCGTGAGAGCCGGGAATTCGCCAAACAGGCTCTACGCCCGACGCGCTACTTTATTCTTCGCGCTTAGAGGGTGGTCCGGGTTTCACGCGCGGACAAAAGATACGGGGAATAAGTTTTGACGCGATGGGTAGGAGGTGGCACTCGACGGGCGGAGATGCGTGCGAAAGAGGAGAAGCCCGGGCTCATTGTTTCGAGACGTGCGAAATACAACGAGCTCTTCCTTGCGTTACGGCCGACACCGCGATGGTTAAAAACACCGAAGCTTTCGTCAACATTCGCGCGTTGCTTTCCTACGCGACCCGTATTGTTCGCGGTGAAGTAACGCGCGGCGAGATTTAAACAACGGGCATTAGAAGGCGAAGATGAAAAAACTGGGAATAAGAAGAGATAGCGCCAGATGGGCAGTCTCACAGTTCTCGAGACCGACGATTATTCTCATCCTACCTGATCGCGAAAGGTTGATGGTTCCCGATTACGCGCGGGTTAATTGTGCTATTCACATTCGCAAGTCATTTGTATTGACGAGAGAACGTACTCGCGTGACGCAGAGTACATATTTATAGAAGGTGATCGAATTACATAAATCGTTCAGGTAACTTCGAAACGTATTACTCACGCGGTGCGAATTATGTGACTCATAGTCAAATATGAGCTATTCCGACGTTTTGACATTATGGCTAACGCAGAAGTCATGTTTGCGC
>SHCU01000210.1:178207-197973 GCA_004307685.1 Ceratina australensis | reverse complement strand
TTGAACGGATATTAAGACGTCGTTGAAAGTACCATAACGAGAAACTGAAATTTTATAGTATTCCACTTTTGGCGACGCGGTGGGAGGGACTGGTTTACCGTGCCGATATTTAAACGTTCGGAGAAGCCTGCGAGATGTCAAAACGTATGTAAATGCCCTCGTAAATGGGCTCGGGTCGTAACGAGAAATGCATTTTGTCTGTGCCGTTGAAACATTGAACGTTCTCAGGCTCGTTTCGGCCGGATCGATTATTATCATTGTAATTATTTTCACTCCTGCGCCGCGCCTCGACCCACCTGCGATCGTAAAGATCTCATTCGCGACTAATGAATTTTTTTCGGCTCGCCGTTTCGCCTCATTCCGGGGGGAACAACGTCGTTCGCCGACGACGTCATCGCTGTTTTGCAAGCAATTAATTTCTTAGCTTGTTAGCAGAGAATTTCACGGTTATTCTTGTGTCCGTCACTTTTTGTACAACGAGATTATTTTTTTCTAGAGATCGTTTCGATTTTCGTCGCGAATGGTCAAGAATCATTAATTTAATATTATTATAATTAGTCGTGGTATTAAAGGTTTCGAATTCGTATAAAAATAAAAGACGCAATTTTTTTCGTTTACTTTTTCGACACTTTTTACAGGCGACGTAAATGTTGCCCGAGTCTTATCCACGATGAGCAATCCCGTGGAGACGATCGAGTTACGATCCACTCTCATTTAACACGAACCCGATCGTGATTTTAACATTTATTTCGAGCACGTTCCGCTGGTGTAATCGAAGGAAACTCGTGCGGCTTAGCACACCTACGGTCACGTACACACTGGGCCTGAGAGACAACACGTGCCATGTTCCACTTGCATGATCCGCGATCGCTCTCGCTCGCGCGAGATCTGCATTAGAACGGTTTTATCTTAATTTAAACTCCTTTAATCATTGCGTCACGAGCACAGTGGCTGTCTATTCTCCGCGACTTTTTACAACTATTACTGCTAAAGGGGAAAGCAAGCATTAATTGTGAGACTCGCGTGGAAAATAGTACCAAAAAAAGTACACTGAATAAATGTGTTCCTGAGAAACAGGAAACAGCTAAATTCCTGACGATCCTGTCTAGTTTCACGTAGCTTTGATCAGTCGTCAAAATAGTGATAATAATCGTAGCGGCAAGGGGAACCGGTAATTATTATTAATTTACAACCAAGGGAAAACAGCCTCCGCGCTCGTATCGAAATCTTCTTACGTAATCGTACGAATCGGCCAGCTTCTATTTTACATGCGCGCACTTGTACGTATAGTGGGTACGTACGATCCTGCTGACAACACGTGCCACAATTCCGCCGCGTGATTTGCGTTACGTGCGAACGCAGAGATTTGCGAAGTGCACGTAAGTAGGAGCGGTTCCTGGTCTTCGTAATAGGGGCTCCTTCAGACTTTCACCTAGCGACACGTACCAAAAAAATACGATCGAATAGTCCATTAAAAAAAATGAATACTTTCTCAAATTCGCTTAATTAATTTCTTATCTCGCAATTTTTTAATAATCTCTATTAATCCCGTTGCGCGTTTTACTGGCAGAAAATTAGATTAAGTCAGAGAGGGAGTCGTGTTTATTTGAAGCCGGGTTACTTTAGGATTCTAGCTGGCTGGTACGTACGTCGCCGCGTTAAACACCGCCAGCCAGCAGGTGTTTTTTCGTCCAAATTAATTACCTCTTCTCTTCTCCACGGCTGGCGAAGTTCCGTTTCGAAATTTGTAATTAAGTTGCCCCGGCACGTGTGCTCTTTGCTCGAGCGTCGCTAATTACCCGTTCGTCCTCTTCCACGGTACACCTCGGAACGAACGCGTAAAGAGAACCGAGAGCGTTGATGTACGCAACCGCGCTTAGATAATCGCCGGGGTCCCGGTTCGCTTATGCAAATCTCGAAACCGAAACCCTTGCCCTAATTCCGTTTACTCGGTCTCGTTGATTCGGTCAAACTCCGTTCCGGAAACTCGCGGAATTCCCGTCGGGTTAACAGGAACGTACAGGCAGATAAAAGTAACGTAAATACGCCGCGGGAAACGTTACGCGAATTCTTTTCTACAATTCCGTTGGCTCGGGGTATTATTATGTATGAGCCGGTCCGCGAGCTTCAAATGGCTTCCGCTACGGTGTGCTTCACATTAAAATATTTAAACGAGTCACCCTTGAAGTATTCGAGGTTCGCTCGGCGAAATTTATTAAAATTGACACAGGGAAAAACATCCGCGGGTGCGTTCAACCGGTTCCGTCAAAATCGAATTATCCTCGTCGTGTAATTTTCATCGTGGATACGCACCCCGTGCGATCCCGGATTCTGGCGAAAAAAAAAAAAAATACGATTCGCGTCCCACGAGGTTTAACGGGCGCAGTTACACCGGGACAGGTCGAGTTATTTTAACGAATATAATTATCTGGACTCTCCCGATTATAAGCGCTCGAAACGGCTGACCGCAGCTTGGCAGCGCGCTAGGGGGGCAGTTCTGCCCGTTTCTTAGCAGCCATCGCCCAGCGTGATCGTATCGTGGTCCTACTATTAGTACGATGATATATGTCATCATTATATCCTCCTTATTGCGTTAACCGCATCCCGTTGATTTACGTCCCAAGGACCTGCTTCACTTCCGTCCTTTTTCTCTCGTTTTACGACCCGTTTCTTCGCCCGATGACTCAACGTTTGATACAACGTGCCGATGCACTGCCACAATGTTTATAGCTTCCCCTGGGTGCGCGCGCCCGTTCCACCTTTTTCCCCTCTTTTGATATACCGTATGACTTATTATCCTGCCCTCGTGGGCGGATCACGCGAAAGGAAAAAGTCACGTTTCATCGGTATGCTCTTCCGACGAAGGAACGTAGCTATGGAACGCGATAGCGAAATGTGTCAAGGTGTGACTGCGAAAACCGACGCATGCGATGCTTCCTCCTCGGATCATAGAAATATAGAATAGTTCACTAGTCTACGATTTTTAATCGTTTGCACTCGAGGAACAATTCATGTTTTTTATTCAATCCTCGTTTTATAAAATAAAGTATACATCATTGATAAAATTGAATTTGATTACTATAAAATTTATACGTATATTAACTCCTTGCACTCGATGAATTTTTCCACAAATATTTTGTACATTTTTTACACGCAAAAAAATGTATTAAAATTATTAGTTTTTTATTTCAACGTCTTTTAAGAATTTTGTAATAATTAAATTGAATTTAATCAATTATATATGGAAGCAATAATTATTTCCCAATATAGAAATTATTTTATGAAATGGATGATCACGAATCACCTCTCGAGTGCATATAGTTAATTTTTATTCACTTCTACCAAACTATAATTGTAACTAAAATGATATCAAGACGTATCAAATATTCCCGTAATTTAATTATCAACGTAGCCATGATGGATGCGGAATAATTTATGCATCCCGTAGAAGAGTATCACGTTGATCATGAATTCATGCTGTCACAATCCTCGGAGACGTTCGCGGAAGACGACGGGTACCTGAATATTCGTGCGGGACACCGTACTGTTATGGAATATGCGGCGGCGAAGGCTCACGTGAATCGTGTACGCGAATAGCGGTAGTGGCCGGCCAGTAAACATCGAGAATATTGGTATAATATGTAGATCTAAGCATGTACGTGGGTTGTCGGTAATGCCCTCATAAATCAGCCGGTCCATTGTTTTCCCTCATTGAATGACCCGAGCGTAGCCGGCACGGTAGTCCGGTGCATTCCATATTTCTGTTCGGGATATTGCCGGCGTCCGGTATAAATCGCGACGTTTCGAGCATTAAAGAGTTTCTTATTGGGAACGTTTCGCGCCCGCCCCGAGAGTCAATCGTTTCTCGCGGTCGCCCCGCGGAGCAGGTGTAAGAATTCTACGAGCCGGGCATTAAACTTAATCACGGCGCGCGTCTTCCCTCCTTCTTCGTTATTCTCCTTACTAGCGTTGAACGTTGCTGATGCTTCGTCGTTCGTCGAGGTTTACGGTTTTAGATAGACTCCTCGCAGTCGTCAATGCCAATAGTTTATAGAGTTCCCGGGGAAGTTGTCCGTCCGAGCTATTCAACTTGCGCGTCGTATTATTCAAACGTCACTCGGGCAAGATTAACGAATAGGAATTTGCCGTTTAACCGTTGGACCGGAATTTTTTTCTCCTCGTTCCGTGCAATCTCCGAACGAACATACGCGTCTCTGTAATTCTATTAGGTTGTCCCGTAAGTTTCTTCCCAATTTTTGAAACGAAATTAATATACGCTCCGAAAGGAACTTATGTATATATATTACTTATATGATTATTTATATATATTAAGATATATATTATTTATATTATTGTATAACTTATGTATATGTATAAGGTATATATATCCAATACGTGTAATCGCAATTTCTTCTGTTGCTTTACTCGCATATCGATTTCAACTGTGTAAAATTAATTGATTTTAATCAATTTTTAGGTTTTTTAAGTGTTAAAAAAAATGAATTTTCAATATCTGCTCTATTTCATCTTTTACCAGAAACGTAACGAGGTGCCTCCGACGACGTGAGATGAATACAGAGCACATATCGAAAATTTATTTTTTCGCTTCCTGACATTTCCATTTCGAAAACATAAAAATGCATTCAAACGAATTAATTTCAAACAACCGGATTAGACAGATGTGTAAAGCAACAAAAGAAACAGCGAATGCATGTATTGTTTCTTTCGGATCTTATATTAATTTCGTTTTAAAAGCTGGGAAGAAATTTATGGGACGACCTAATATAAGGTAACACAAAGGCCGGCCCACGTTTCGTAATAAATCGGGATATCGAATCGCTAATCTGAATATTTCACAGAGGATATATTCGCGTATCGTAATCAAGATGATGCAGCAGCACGGACCACCGGTCGAACGATCGAAGAAGCTTGATACGGTCGATCCGGTACCTCGAGGCGCGAAGATTCCGCCCGAAATCGGATTATCGGGGATTGCCGGGCCGTCTGACGTTCAACCCGCGCGTAATCAGCCCGGCTCGACGATTAACGTTATAAATATTCCGCTAATGCCTCGAGTGTTACGTGAGCGTTTCACCTCCTTACGAGCTAGCGAGGAGCGAGCCGCACGTATAGAGAACGGTGTGCTCGCATTCGTTGATGATTTCATACATTATTTCAAAGCTGCCCCACTTGTTCCCCTCGCGATGGAAGGAGGCGCCGGAGACGGGCGTACGCAGCAGCAGCAGCCCCTCTCTCATATTGCAAATCACTTTCATAGTCCCGTTTTTATGACCGAAAGTTATAATTTATTACCGCGCCGGATCGGAGTTCGAGAAACGGATTACGCGGATCGACTTTTACCAGAAGCTTGCGGCGCGTCGCGCGGCTTTCAAAAGCCCTCTCACGATCGACCATTAACCGCTGTTAAAGAAGCATGGGAAAACGAGAGGAAGGCCGAGGCGCGTGTGTTCTACACGCCTCCGTATTGCGCGACGATCGGTTCCGCGTTTGTAATCCCGGATTGACCGTCTAATCTCATGAATTAGAAGTTTCTCATTTTTGTTTTATTATCATTAGAAATCGCAGAGATTTATTTGTACGCGAGGGTATAAATGAATGAATGAAAGCAACAGGATGATTTTCGATTTTCTAGATTTCTTTCAAATTAATTTCAGGTAGTATTTTCTCAGTCAATACATTAGGATTCTTAGATATTTTATGTTTCTCATTTTAAGGAATTATTTTTTCGAGCTTTCTATAGTACTAGCTGATTGAAATATTTGAATGGTCCAAGTACCAATGATAGGATTGTTTTATAGATTTCTACCAAAGTTGTGCGACGATCGGTTCCGCGTTTGTAATCCTGGATTGACCGTCTAATTTCATCGAATTAGAAGTTTCTCATTTTTGTTTGAAATCCCATTCCCATTCATTTGAAATCCCAGACATTTATCTATACACGGGTACATAAAAGAATGAATGAAAGCAACAGAATCATTTCCGATTTTCTGGATTTCCTTCAAATTAACTTCAGGTATCATTTCGTCAGTCAATAAATTAAAATTCTTACATATTTTATGTTTCCCATTTTGAGGAATATTTTTTGCAAAGTTTCATAGTACTAGCTGGTCAAGCTACCAGTGATAAAATTGTTATATAGATTTCTACCAAGGGAATGAAGAGATTCGTCTAGGGCTGGGACGTTTTTCTGGAATCACCGTAACGTAATCGATGCGCCTTCACTCGTTCCGGCATCTATATTTGGGGTGGTTAATACTCGTCAGCGGCATCCAAAGAAGCCGATTCAATTTCAATCGCAATCTCGACGTATTACAGAAAATAGGAGAAATCTGGTAGAAAGTAAACTCAAGATCGGTGGCTGTTGCAATCGCTGCGTAATAATGCAATATGTAATGATAATGAGAGGATAATAACACACCGGGTTGCCTGAATGTAGATAAACCTAACGAACGGTGCAGTATCCGTAAATACTTTACTCTCGGTTTGCTACGTTTTCCTGCCTTTTAATTTTACGATCACCAGCCGCGCCGTTTAATTGGCCGGGTATCATAATAAATTTCGCATCCTGAATTCTAGGTAAGATTTATTAATTAGGCGACGCCGTAGGTGCGGAAAGAAAATCAAACCTGCCTCGTCGAATTTTATTGCACGACGGTTGAACGACCTGATGATATTTTACGGTTTCGTAATGGTAATGTACGCAGCGTAAACATTTGTTTCTCCTTTTGAGCGAAACGGCTTTAGTCCACATATTCAAAGCGCGAAGACATTTTTATTGACGCGTTACAAGCTTTTAGATACCGTTTACGTAAGTTCTCGAGAACTCGCGCGTCACGAACGTGAAAAGCGTTTAGCTCGAACCTTTTTGATCGGAGGGAGACATACATAAGTGGAGAAAGTGGTGTGTCTTTTAGAAAATTCGAATGACGGGAAGTGTCAATTAGTATCGCACAGCGAATAAAAGAGAATCTGATCGCAGACGTTTCCCTCTCTCTCTTTCTCTTTTTCCAATAAATTTACATGTGTAATAACCCAAAGATTGCTCACTTTGCTTTTCTTAGAACTAAATGCCTTTTTAAGTATTACCAGGAAATAGGCACGCTACTGGATTTCTTATTTCTCTAAAGTATTAACGTTAATCATAAGGGTGAAAGTATTCGTGTATTATACATTCAACGTCCATTAGTGCAGATTTCATTATTTCCAGTCATTAGTTTCGTACAGCTTGGGAAAATCTAGGGAAATCAAATATTTCAATTCGTTGTATTTTATTTATGGATATAAGTTCTTTAATATCTTATACAAGATATAATCTTATACAAGATATAATATTTTATACAAGATATAATCTTATACAGGATATAATATCTTATACAGGATATAAATATATTCAATGTATATTATTACTTGTTACTGAGAACGGGACAGGAATTTTGAACGCAGCGAATTTCACGTTTCAATCGCTAACTAAGCTCCTCGCATAGGAAAGATTTATGGTTGACACCGCGTCGAGATGCGATCTTAATTATTCCAGCGGCGCGGCGAGACTACCGTTTCTCGGCGACGATCCTTTCTTCCGTTTCGCTCCAAATGACTGGTGTAATTGATCCATTAGGAGAGCGCCCCTGCTGTTTCCTGCCGGGCTCGATCGTGTCGCAGAATGCAATTCTGTCCGCATCGATTCGCGTCGGCGCCGCCGGAAAATTGCGCGTTTACCCGTCCCTTACTCGCGCTTCCTTGCGAAAGCGCGTTCGCTCGTGTACCTACGGCCACACAACGCGTTAACTCCGGACGTTACAGGGGGAGAGGAAAAAGAACCGAGGTATCGGCGGTCGTAAAACGAGACGGAATACACGCTGCAGTTTTTATGCTATGCTTATCGGGAATCGGACGATGAAACCGGGAAATTTATGTGTGAATAAACGCGACGGAATATCGATCTGGCTAACGGAGATTCGCTTATTACTATCCACCGTGCGTGCTGCCCCGCCGGTGTTTTAATGGAAAACCACTGTTCGATGGATCGTCAACCTTTAAGTGGGCGTAAATCATCCGAATCCATTATGTAATCAGTCGATACGTGAAGCCCATCGCGTTCTGCGAACCGTTCGGCTCGATCGGCAAATAAAAACAAAAGAAAATATCCGTTTGGTCTATGGTAAATCTGTGCACGCGATTAGTTTCACGGGTTTTGACGTAGAAACGGGATGAAATCCTCAGGTTTCCTGGCTCCTTTCCATTGTTCTCTAGCTAATTTTCTGCGAAGAGCAATTTGGTTTCCAAGGGTGTCATTACGATTGCTATAATGGCGCTCATCAAGCCTGACCGCCTATCACCTTTACCTTCGTCTTGTCTAATTACAGGTCACGTTTATTGTTTCAGGATGAGAGCGAGCTCTCGAGCAAGCGGTGGGCCAGTGCGCCCCGCCGCCCGGACAGCCCCTGCGTCCTGGGGGCACCAACGTCTAGGGAGGTAAGCAAGCTTTTCTACCATTTTACCTGTTATCTATTTTTTCAATTAGATATAAAAATCGACGACGAGGTTACTAGCGATCTAAGCAAGACGTTTTCGCCATTGAGACAAGTTTTGAAATTATTTATTTTGAGGTTCTCGGTATCAACTAAAAGTACAAGTTATATGTGGTTGGACATGTTTCGTAATCTTATAAACGTGTGCATAAGACGGATCATAATAACTTCTTCATGAATTCAGACATTTACTGTCATATACATTTTTCCATTTAACGTTCTCATTTGCGCGTAACTATAAATTGCTTCGGTAAAACATGTCCGCGTCAGCTCTTCGTTGACTCGAACTACTTAACTACTCCCTCTCTTGATCTGCAAATTGTTTTAATTCAGATCGAAAGATTAATTCACGACGCATTACATCCGATGATACGAATAACATATTAATCTCACTTTACGCGTACAACTTGTTTTCAATCTCGCGCTGAACTAATTGCATTTAAATGAAACGAACACGTTTAATGAGATCGCGAGAGGCTGTTCTTTAACTCGATTCACGGCACCGTAAAACCGTAGAAACATCTTAGAATTTTCTCAACGCGTGATGCTCATCGCGCTAATTACGGCCGCGTTTTCCCGGGACGGCGTGCACACGCGTATAAATACGGTGTTCTCTCTCACGAGCGAACTTGCAACCTTGTATATGCAGCACCGTTACGGCGAATTCAGTCCGCGTTACGCTCGAATCTTCCCACAAACGCAATACCGCAATTTTTTTTTTCTTCTTCTTCTTCCACCTAGGTCACGAGTCGCGTGACCGGTTCGCCCCGTCGTCATTTGTTTACGCGGCAGGTTTTGAGCGATCGGCGAGAAGCGCGTGTCTGTCGACTGGCCGCGAATGGAAACCCGCTCGATTCCCGCGCGGTACGTGATGGCACCCGAATCGTAACGTCGCCGGTACGTGTGTCTCGACGGCGGCAGACCTCTCCGGTCCGGTGCAACTCGTATATATGGGCTACTAATAGGGACCGTCAGGGTTGTTAGCAAGAACCGCGGTATGTCGGCACGTCACTCCCGGAAAGACGATTAGCGGTGAGACCGTGCCGCGAGCCGAGGTGTCGATTTAGGTACGTGATCGTACAAGGACTTGAAGCGCGCCAATGAACCTGGCTACGAGATACCTTGACACTTTCTTGCCGCGATTTCATTCATACCCCACCTTTTTCCGTTTTAACCGCGTCCCGCCGTGAATCGGCCGTATCGCGCAGCTGCGTCGCGGTTGATTTACGATAATCGCCGCAGTTAAAGCGTTTATGGGATAAACGGAAATGAACAAATCGCGTATAAAGGGGAGGTAAAAGCGTCAATGTCATTTTTTTCCCCTCCCTTCTTATTAATCACTCCTCGTGAAACGTAATCATTTATTTACCCCGTCCTTTATCCCATTATCTCTTATTTATCCACCCGAATTCTTGTTTCAAATCCCAAAAAATTAGAGGAACAAAAAATCTAAATATAAACGATAATTACAAACGAAAACAATGATTCCGTTTAAACGTGTTGGAAATGGGTTCATTTAAATAAATCCTCAGGTTGATACTTTCAAATAATAATTCCTTTTCTTTTATTCTACGCAAGAGAAGAGAGACCCTTTCGTCAAGACAAACTGCGCGATGATCAAGAGAGACAGGGTGATTTAAACCTGCTTTCTGTTTATGCGAGACCTTATCGCTTCTTTATGTCAATTGACAGCCGAATGAATTGGAAGTATACGTGTAAAATAAACACGGCATTTCCCTTTATCAGAATAACCTACTAATAGAACACAGATTCATTTTTGTATTTGGTTTTTACACAGAGAACCTAACAAAACGATTTGCAATATATTCAGTATGTGACTTTCAGGGAACAACAACTTATAATGTTTGCATCTGTGTATAAAACTTGAAATATCGCTAAGTTCAAATGTGACCTGAAAGTTTCACATGTCCATAGAGGGTTAAGATTTTTCGTTTTCATTCGTACGTGAAATTGTTCCCGAATACCGGAATGAAAATCTGGTTACGCGTCGTGGTATGTACAAAGGGAGATGCACAAAGAGCGTATTATGTCTACCTGCGCGAGAATATTCATAGGCCTCGCGATGCGACGAGACGCAGCGCGGGATGATGGCATTACGACTTATTCGCAGGACTTATTCGCGAGTACGCGGCGCCACCCACAGGGTCGGGCTCTATGATGGGTGTGACTGGTGTTGGTATTCGCGATGCATATTGCTACGCGACGCGGTAACGCCGAGAATACGAGAACCGCCTTCCCCGAGCAAAAGGTAGTCTTTCTCCGGAGGCTACGCGTCCGTCTAACCGGTGGCTCGTAAATGCACGCGCCCGCTCGTGATTAGACTCGAAGACAATGGACCGTAGCACGCGTTCCCGTCGCTACATCGTCGTCGTCGATGTTTCTTTTTTTCGTTTGTTTTTTTTTTTTAAACGCGTTCAGCCCCGGTGCCATTTATTTGCATACCGGTGTACCAGTGTTGGGGACCCGGGTAACAGAGTCTCTCTCGAGGAACTCGCGCGTAACAGTAATCCTTTGGAATGGCCTGTCGCGTACCATCTGCTGCGACGACAACGCTTCTAACTCGTCGTCCTCGTCCTCGTCGCCGTCATTGTCGTGCCGAGGCTCGTGAATACCGTGAACTGAATCGTTGCTGACTGAGAAATACTAACTTGATCGTGAATGCCCGTGAAACTGTGCAGCGAAACGGTTTCTACGTTTGGCTATGTGTGACATAAGCTTCTGAATTGATTTATTTATAAATGTACGGACTTGTCGAAGCGTGCACAGTAGTGAAACGAAGTGAAGATGAAACATAAGAATAAGATAACACGTATAAAATTTAATAAAGTAATTGAATATGGGCACAAATATTTGCATAATTGGATGTGGGCAAAATTGACATGAGAAAATAGATTGACGTTTGCTTAAGGTTTTAACAATAATGTTGAATTGAACATTTGAGTCTGGACAAAGATATTGATAATCTTACATGCAAAACAGATATCTATTACTTAAGTGAAGATGAAATATAAGGATAAGATAACACGTATAAAATGTAATGAAGTAATTGAATATGGGCACAAATATGGGTAATTCAATGTGGGCAAAATTGACATGAGAAAATAGATTGACGTTTGCTTAAGGTTTTAACAATAATGTTGAATTGAACATTTGAGTCTGGACAAAGATATTGATACTCTTACATGCAAAACAGATATCTATTATTTAAGTAAAAGTAGGGTAATAATTGTGATAGGCCAAGATGATGGGTTAACATCTTACTTAGTACAAAATTAATTCTTCCCTTCGTCGGAGGTAAAGAGAAGATTTTTCTCGGTATTGATTAATCAACCGAGATTTGCTCCTAATTAAGCATTCTTTCGTTGCATTTGCCACCGCGGGTATATAAGGTCAGCCGTCGTTGGTCACCAGACGCCGGTATATTTACGTTGTTGGAAGCAGCTTTAGAAGCATCGGGTACAGTTCAATTCCGTTACGTGGACGTAGCCGCGGGCTTCCCACGCCAATTAAACATGACTCATTAACGGGCAGAAGCCGGTAGCTGGGATCGATGCCTGGCCGGAGCCGGGCAACCCTTCTATAACTCCGCGCGGCACAGGCAATCGGAACTAATCTCGACCTATCCTCTCTACTCTGGCAGCTGTTCGCGTCGGCGATATTACCGCCGGTGAACCGGCGCATGCACCGGCCGCGACGACGACGACGAGGACGACGTTCACCTCGGTGCAATATTTCTACCGTCGGTTCACTTGGTACACGCGTAATTGTGTGTAAAGAGTTCGCGGCCCAGTAGATATACATATATACGTACAGTGCCCCCCGCCTTCCCCCTATCACGGTTTTGACGTTTACGTTTTAATCCCTTTCCGTGTGCGCCGCCTCGTAATTAGACGCGTCTCGGAGATTTAAACCGCGGGAACGAGTTTCCCTTCACGGTTTCATTCGCGTTGGGAGCATGCAGTACCGTTTAGCGAAATCACTTTTAGCTCTCTTTCCCATTCCCCGTTAATTATTTCAATTTGACAAATCGCCTAGAAAATATTTTCGAATAGTCTCTTCTCCCGTCGTCGTAAAAAAACGTATTGCAGTAATTCGTAGATATACATATAGGCATTAACAATTCTTATCAGTCGAGTCGATCATTTTTAACACTGAACGTACCGGCATTTTTCTATACCTAATCTTACCACACGGTGTCATTTGACCCTTTATAAAATAAACGTTGATCGTAAAAAATTCTTATCTTGTAATAGCATATATAATTTTTAATAAGCTACGGGAGAAACGGAAAGCAAGAAAGTGAATAATCAGATAATATAAGAATTTCAGAGAACGACCAACAGAAGTAACATTAAGAAATAAATTGAAGTAACATTAAGAAATAAATTGAAGTTATAAATTGAAGTAAATTTTCAAAAAGGGTCATTTGACCCCGCTCGGTACGTTTAGCGTTAATTGAATCGCAGAAGCAGTTAGTGATGAAAACGAAATTGTTCAATAGAAAATAAGGAAATAAAATTGTGTGCAAATTCGATGGTACGATAAAAGGAAACCAGCTCTCGGTACATATGCAAGTCCGATCGGTGACCGTGTATCCGGAGTTTACCGCGTATCGCGCTTCTCCAAGTTCGTCTGCATATGAAACTTCTGAACGTCGGGCATACGTAGACGCGAGGGGTCAATAGCCGGTGATCGCGTAAAAATGTCAGCGGTTTTTCCGTGAAAGCCAGCAGATTCCCTGATAACACCGTTCACCTCTGTACTTTAAGGAATTTCTGTCAACTGCAACAAAATAACGGTACGTAAACAAGTAACAATACCCGTTCCCCTTCCGGCCGCCGCCGCCGCCGTGCACGTATTATGCGAGCATTAACTGTTCAACGATGCGGTGGCGGCGAGACGTGGTCTTCCACCGAAGTCTACGAGAACATCGTTGTCGAACGGGCCACGTTACCATAGCGGTGGATAGAAAAGAGAGAAGGGAACGAGACGCAGGGGGAGGGCAGGGGGTGAATTATTGCCCGAAGATTTCGCGATCGCTTCCGATAGTCGTGGATTCCATCGTGGCCATCGTGCCTGCCTCGTCGGCTGGGTTTTAGTAGCCGTGGAATCTTTCGTCGTTTGATTGCTCGTCGGATTTTCCTAGCCGACGTCAACCAAGCGATAGGGGGAACAGGCTCGTTAGAGATACGCTTGATGCTCGAATATATCGCCGGATTCGACGTGATTTAACGACTGCGACGCGTCCCGCGGAAAGATAATTATTCGCGTCGTATCAGATCGCGTGGGTTTTCGGTAGGCAGCAGCCAGCTGCCGGCGGACGTCTCCGGGGTCAGGTGTTAATTAAAACTGATTTTGATGCTCGTCGAGCGGTTAGCATGGCGATTAGCTCGTCGGTTCGAGTTCGTAAATACCTCGCGTTGATAGTTGCCTGTTTGCATCTCGCATTGTTGCGCGTGTGTACAGTAAAAGGAGCGAAACTGGTGAATGGCCCTGAACTATAAAAGTGTGCTATCGAGCTGTAGGCATTTCGCGTATCTTTTCGTCGGCTCCTCGTAGGAAAAGTATTCAAGATCACGTTCGTATGCGCTGATCGTGCGGTAATGATAAAGGCGACGGAGACGGGGCTCGACGGAAACATGGAAACTGGGACAGGCGCAAAAGTAAGATTGACGTGGCGGGTACTAAGGGGAGTTCATCGGCATTCGTACTTAAACCGTCGAACAGAAATTTATGACATTCGAACGATCAAGCGCGCGATCGACGTTACCCGTGATTTCACGCGGCTACGATACCGGGAATCGGCACCTACATCTCCCTGATTTCTAATTTCGATTTCTCATCGGATGTGGGTAAATAGGCAAATAGCCGCCCACGCGGTCCCCCGTGTATATACGTGCTCGCCGGTACCGTGCCGACGCTATTGCCGCGTCTCCACTTATCAAAATGACCCTCGCATTTTTACTCGATCGCCCGAGAAAACTGATCGTTGCGATTTTATAAATCGTAAACAATCTTCCCGAGCGTGGAAAAACCTTGTATCCAATGCAATTGTCGACGCTGTTTCATTTATGAAGTTCACGTGTTCATTGCGAACAAGGTTTCTACTTCATTGAATGCCAGAGATTTATCCGTCCTGCAGGTGTTCTCTTACCGGTATTATTTCAAGTCAATTTTCAATTTGGTTTAATCCATAGACGTGTAAGAAAAGACAAAGACAATCTGTAGATACCCTTGTGTTAAACAAATTTTATTAAACACGGTTAAACAAGGACAAAGATGGGGCCCATGAGTGTCAATGTATATACCGATATCATAGAGAGTGCCTTTCTATTTAATTAGTTTTTGCTGAAGGACTTGGTAATAGTAATAATAAATTGGACATTAATTTTTTTTTCTTCTGTATATCATATGGTATTTGGTTATTGTTGTAAGTTTCAGATTTCTCTAATTATGTATACTGGAATTACTTAATTATGTATCTTCTTCTGTGTACGTAATTACGTATATTCTTCTGTAGCTTAATAAACCTCTCTGAGGTTTAATAAAGTAAAAAAAAAAGATGGGGCCCGTAGATTGTCCTTCTATCGATTCCTCGGACTCATCAAATTACATGGAAAATATGTAACGAAACAGTAGGAAATCGGATAATCGATTGATGATATCCTCTGGTCACATCGTCGTCATTCAGAACGTGGGTTGGGTTGGGCTACCTACCTCGATGAACTGGACACTCCCGGATCTTTTAGTTCTCTCAAAGAAAGGTGATTTTCAATTTGGTTTAATCCATAGATGTGTAAGAAAAGACAAAGACAATCTGTAGATACCCTTGTGTCAAACAAATTATATTAAACACGGTTAGACAAGAACGCAAGTAGGGGTCCTTCTATCAATTCCTTGGACTGGTACCTTGGTCTATGGACTCATCGGACTACATGGAAAAATATTTAACGAAACAGTAGGAAATCGGAGAATCGATCGATGATATCCTCTGGTCGCGTCGTCGTCGTCGTCGTCGTTCGGAACGTAGGTTGGGTTGGGCTACCTACCTCGATGAACTGGACACTCCCGGATCTTTCAGTTCTCTCGGAGGAAGGTGTCGTCACCGGTCGCTCCTCTGGCCGCGTGCTCTTCTCCGAATTACGTAACCTCCAGCATACATATCTACATATGTACCTACGTGCACGTAGACAGACGTCGGGCGTACACACGGTTGACGCGGTCTTCGGATATAAAGGCACGGTGACGGGCCCGACGGGTGGGGAAGAGTACCGCGTACGCTTCGCACGAGCGCTGTTACGTACCGCACCTTCGTCACGAAGAACGAATAAACGAACGTACCTACGGGACGGACGTACGTACGTACGTATGTACGGCCGCATATCGTTGCGTTCTAAATCGACGGACGTCGACGTGCATTACGTCGGCGCGGGCCGTGCATCTGCCCGGCTATTCAGGCCTTTGTCTCCCGCTAACGTGGGCGTTACGGAATATCTATTGTCGGTGCCCGTCTCCTCTATGTGGCTCGCGCTACTCGCGACGGCGCGGGCCACGGCGCGGCCGCGCATCGAAAGGGTTTGCATGATGCTCACGATGCATCATCCCGCTGGAAGATCTCAGCGAGCACGCCGGTCGCGATAACGGGAAGGGTAATATGTTCGACGGACGTGTGAAACGCCGCGCCACGTCCCGCGAACTGCCATTTGAAATTCTAATCCGTGGGGAGCTCCTAATCTGTACAGATCGGTTAGTCACTGATTCCGTGATGTTTCAGCTCTCGAAATCTACACAGGTTTCGTTTATTATTTTATCGACGAGCATAAATCCTTAGAACGGAAGGAGAACTTTCGAAATAAAATAGAAACCAGAAATTGAATTCAGGATAAATGGAGATGAATGTAACAATATGGAGAGAGGATAGAAAGAATTATTTATACATTTTGCTGCTGTTAAATGATGAATTCAATTCATTTTTATAATTATATCTTTGACGAAGTGTAGCAAAATGTCTGAATTTCTACGTACTGTACAATTCGTCCTCGCAAGTTTATGAGCAGACATAAAACGATAGAGAAAAAAGGTCAGTGAGTAGAAATTGTCAGATGAATAGAGATTAGACGGATCCTTGATATCTTCGTAACTAGCCGAGTTTTACGTCTATGAATTTACATGACCGGCTTGTTGTAACATCCTAGGTGTGGCCACGCGCACACTTTTCCATTTTAGGATACGCGCGTGTCCGGTTCTGCGAAAAAGGGTTACGTACAGTGCATAAATCGTCGTGGAAGTTTTAATAATGCACGGTAAACGACTGAAACTAAATCACTTTTATGGTTATATGAATATTTATATTATTTATCGCGACGAGACTCGTCGGCGCGAACGTAGAGACAGTTATTTCTACGCTCGTGCGCGTTGCTGTTACATCAGCTGGACGAGGAGGATTCCGTTGGAAAACACGTCAGAACGAGGCGCGTCTCGTTCGATTGTGCCTCCACAGACAGAATTGCTTTGTCGAGCCACTCCGGTGGCTTTCGTCGAAGGCATAACTCCGACGATTCACACGCAGCCCACGGATTCTCGATCGACGATGATCTTTCCGGCTCGGTCGCCGCCCGCTCGAACGCATACCTGCGCGTGGATGCTGCCTATGTTTGCACTGTCTCCTCTACTTACTTTTCTTCGTCGAGTGTGTACCCCGAGCCCTTGGACGAGCCAACAGGTGGACGCGGTTTATTCTTGTTTTCCGTCATGTCTCTCAACTGTCTTATCCCTCTCTCATACGAGCAATGAGGGTCATCTTACGAATAAAAATTATACGATCTAGGAACACGTGTATTGCCACATGAAAATAATTCCAATTTAACTACCGGACGCAGTTTATTCTTGTTTTCCGTCGTGTCTCTCAACTGCCTTACCCCTCTCTCAAGGATGGTCGTCTTACGAATAAAAATGACGCGACTTAGAAACACGTATACTGTCACATGAAAATAATTCCAATTTAATTACACGTACAGAGTTGAAGGATTCTTAGCCTACCAAAAATCTCGCGTGGTTGTATACCTCTCGTGCACGCCCTAGTCTCGAATAGTCTTCAGTCACACCCAACTTTCTATTACTTACTCTCTACCTTAAACATTTTCGTAGCTAAAAATCACATACATTCACCATTAACAATAAGGCTCGTTCTAATAGCGTAACTTACTCAAGTATGATTCATCTGAACAAGGAAATCGACGTTTCAGACGGGAGAATGCCTGCGACTTAACCCTTTGCACTCCGAACGATTCTGGACGTCGGCTATTAGCTAGTCAGCTATTTCAAGAGAAAACTTCAGGGAAACATGCATGTCTCAAAAAGTTGTGCTGAAATAAACTTAATTCCCCGTCGATAATAATAATAAACTGAAATGTCCCATGAAAAGGAACATCTGAGTGGTATGCTAGAAGTACGATGTCCTACGGGAGGGACAGCGGAGTGCAAAGGGTTAATATTAGGTTGGGGAAAAAAGAAATCCATTATTTTGTCGCCAAATGGCAATAGTGATGTATATCTAATGAAGTACTGATAATGGAAATTCAAGCTTTTGCTCGTTCGAAAGTGACACTCCGTGCCAGAAAAGTCTATTACAGTATTTTAATTAGTCGATTTAATTGTAAGATATACGGTATAACAGATGCAAATTAGAAAAAGAAAATTCGGCACGTTTTACAATCTTATTTCGATGAAGACGAAAATGCAAAGCAGGCGACTGAAATTGTGAACAGTGTTTATAGTCCCGGTACTGTAACAGCTAATTACGCGCACTTTTGGTACCGTCGACTGAAGACATTATGAAACTATCTTCAAAATGGCAACAGGTTATGGAACAGAAAGATACATACTTGACTTAATCGGGTAATCCAAAACATGGTAAACACACAGCCTTGAAATAAACGTCTAAATAATAATAAGTAATAAATGAATATCTTTTTCCCCAACCAAGTATATAAAACAGCTGATTTTCGTACGTTCAACAAAATATTACCTATAGCAGATCGGTCGTAATCAAATAGCCATCATCGAAACCGCGTGTTATTCGTTCGCGTTAACAATGACCGGCCGGCAATCTTTTCCACCCACCAACGGGTAGCTCATTCTGCCAGGAGAGAGGATTAACAATCACCTCTCGCGATGTTCCACGGTAAATCACCGTCGGAAGCACGGCGAAGACGTATGACTTGTGATTGCGGACGCGTTTCCCATTGTACAGTCCCCCGAGATACGCGCCGGCCGGCCGGTTGTTCTGAAATCGTCGACGCGTTTCGTCGCATCCTTCATCCGTGATTTTTCCCCCAGAGTAAATTCGATTGGCCAACCCGAGGCGAGTCCGCGAGTCTGATCGAAGCGGCGGCGCGGCCTCGCGTTTCTTCGCGATTTCCTACCGCGATTCGTCCCGGTTAGCGGCCAGCCGTGCGGGGTACTCGTTACCACGAGGAAGAGGAAGGTGCCGCATAAAACGCGGCGCGGCGCGGATTTTTTCACGGCTTACGAAATATGTCGAGTCAGTCGCTTGCAGCCTAGCTCAGAGTCGTAACATCTGCCGCTGATTGTTAAGTACCGGTACGCGCGCGGCCTAAGCCGCGGACAGAGGAGAGTATAGAAGAGGCGCCGGCGAGTGTGTCGTCTCCTTTCATTCGCCGCAGGTTTTATTGCGTTTCCCGGGTAAATCACAGACTCCCCTCGGTACGTAGAAGTCCCAGTTCCGAGGGATCTATTCTGATCGCGAGTCTCGCGGGTGAATTACACGTTCGCGGGAGAAAGGGCGGAATACGCGAAACGCCAACGGAGTCCTTGATTTCACTTGTTCCGTCCGCGGTGCCTCCTCGTTGAAGCCCGATTCACGCTGCGTCGCGTCACGGCCCGTCATACCGGCAGGGAAGAATAAAAGAAAAAAAAAAATAGCTACGTGATTGCCGATTCACCGCTAGCCACAGACGGACACGTCCTGTTTGCCGCAAGCCTGTCGATTGCCGGTAACGATCGGTCGTGACAAAATATTCTTTGCGCGCTTCGGTATTTGTGACGCGATGATGACAGCCAATGTTCCTGTAAATTGGTCGCGCTGGATGCTGCGCGTTAAATAATGATTCTGACTGATATCGTAAGAGTAATATTTTTCACTTCTTGTAATCCTTTAGTTTCGGCGAAGGACGA
>SHCU01000210.1:158728-169899 GCA_004307685.1 Ceratina australensis | reverse complement strand
GAACTGTGAGGTATGTTATATATGGGTTTAAAACCTGGCTATAGGTAAAATAAGAATTACCTGATTAGGTGATAATTAGGAATACGTTAAAACGTCTCTTAATTACAATAATAATACTGCAGTTACGAAAGTTACGAAATCAAAATGCAGATTAAAACTGTTTTTCTTTCGGAACGTCAAAATTATGTCAGAGGCCAGCAGCATTAGTGCCAGCATTGAAAAAATGAGGCATAGATTTCTTGCTACTTGTGAATGTTTTCCTGCTAGGGTTCAGAATAATTGTCCGAAGCTGTACATTGATAGAAAACATTAAATTGGTGCCAACGTCGCTGAGATTCATACACCGCATAAAAATAAATCGCACAAAAATAAAATTTCATAAAAAAGGACCGCAGAAAAACAGTCTTACTGTAATGCGACGCGATTGTAGGAATTCGCGTGTTCGATTATTTTTATTTAACGGTTAAAATCATTTCTTACGGTCGTCTTCGTTTTTAATCGCATTTTAATTACGCCCGTCTGACCGTAACTCTGCCACTTAAACGTAATAAGGATATCGGAGTAAATCGATTCGGGTTTCGATGCTAACGCATTTTCCCACCGTATTCTGCAGCTCTTTAATGACAATCGCACCTCGATCGTGGCGCATTTAAGGCCAACTCATTAAAAGAGCGGCCAGGTTATTGATCGTTCCTTTAATGTCGTATCGTTCATCGGCTGCCTTGACCACGCATCGTCGCATTTTTACTTTCAAACGGCTATCCCCCTCCTGCCCGTGCTCGACGAACGGAAATCTATTTCCATGATATCCCCTGATGGTCACTTAATCATTCCGGGGAAGGAAATTGGCCTGATGGATAGTCGATGCCGCGTCGATTTATCAACCCGATACGCTCGTGTCTCTAGAGTCGCGATCAAATGAATCGATGTAATTTCTTTTACGAATGCGCATTACATATTCGACGATCTTAGACCTCGGGATTGAATATTCTTACGCGCTCGGCCAATATAACACGCACTGCTCAGGTACACACCTAACGCTATTTGCTTTAACGTAATCATATTTAAATATTAGAAAATAATTTGTAGGTGCAAAGGTCGTCGAACCGTAGCTTGAAAATTTTTACCTCGTAAGAAACAGAAATACCTGTTGATTTTTATGCACGAGGATCTTCGATCGTGAGGATCGATATTGGCTCGTAGAGGAAAGTAGCGAACGGTTCGGCTAATTTCATGGGGAATTTACCATTTGCAGTCGATGTCGCTGCTGGTCGCCATTATCGATTATCCGGTCGATCGTCAGTATCAGCTACCACGATAGGACCGCCTTCAAACGAATGACTTTCGAAATTGACTTTCATTGACTGACGAAACGAATTTCGAATGACTTGCAATCAGATTTGTCGTGCCGTTGAATCTACGGGTGGAAGGATTCAGGAACCCTCGCCGTAGACAACGCCGATGTTATTTTACCGATACGTTCGCGCGGCCCAAAGAAGACTCACATTTTCGCACGGTTGTTAAAATCAATAAACCGTACGTAGTACCGTTAATGAACCAATAATTAGTCGCGTAGTTTACGATGCGTAGATGCGATGACGAGGATTAAAATCTATCGTATAGTAGTAGGTACGTTATTCGTTTTTACCTTGGAGCTACACGCTTTATAAATTAATTTTGCATGTCACAGAAATTTATATATGAATGCAAATGAATAGAAAATAATTACTGACTCAAACGAGTCTACTGGAATTTTTAGATAATCGATATTAATTTCTCCATCCATCAGTCCCTGGTACAAGTGCCAAAATGAAATTCATTTTTAATCCGTAAAACTGCTTCCACCGAAAGAACTATTATCGAATTACGAGGCGGATTTCACGGTGAATAAAGTGACCGACTCGCAACGAGCGGCTCGAGCGTGACTGATTTCGAGGCCGAGAGCTCGATATTCTTCTTTCCGCAGATGAATCTGGTATGCCACGAGAAGGGAGGTGTATGGGTAGAGCCGTGGCGCACAAAAGGGTCTGGGTACACGCCCAGCCGCATCTCCCGGGTACCAGGGGCCATGGCCATTCATACTGGCTTACGTTGCGGCGTGCCATAATGCGTTGCCCGCGCGAACAAACGAACCGAAGGACGGCCGCGCGTGTGGGTGAGGAACGCGCGCGCAGGTATTCCGTTCGACGCTTCCTGCTCGTTTAATCAATGACATCTTTAAGCGGCTAGACGAATGGCAAAACCGAGACGGCGAAACCGGGCTCGTTGCGGCGTGCATCCACACGCCGGTGCTCTACCGCCTCGAAAATGAAGAGGGTGCGAAGAACCAACCCCCCGCCTCGCGCGAATCTTTGACGGTGATTAGTCTGCTTGTGAGCCGAGAGCGATAGTAATTAGCGTCGAGTCACGGAAAGAATGATGTACTGGCCGAGGTGGTTCAGATTGTTGGCCAGTGACACGAGTTACTTGGCAGGATTTTAAAGAAAAATATTTATAGGATTTTAAATGCTCTTGAATTTTAATTATTAAAATAAGTCCTGTTCCATTTATAATTTCAAATTTTTACATAGTCATATAAAAATCCCGTCGCTTTAGAATCGAATTAATTCGGTCACGATTAGCATTATTAATCTACTTGGGTAATCGAATGAGCTTGATCGTTCTCTCTAACGTATCAGGAGAGCATCGATGGAAATGGGGAGGAAAAACGTGTTAAAACTTGTCCAAACCTCGTTCTCCAAACAGAGGTCTACTCTTCATTTCAATCTTTAGTATTTCTTACAATTAATTAAACCGACGAGTATCATGTTCAGCTAACATACCGAGAGAAAATTTCTTAGAAGATCGACGTGCAATATAAGATACAGAGATTCTTAAATTATATTTTAGTATCTCGTTTGGTTATAGGGTAAAAATAAATGAAAATACAAACACTTGGTTATATTCATTTATTAATCAAAATTAAATTACATATTTTCATTCGCGCATGTATTAAATCATTACAGTTTGATATACAATCTGAGATACAGAAATTCTTAAACTAAATCGTAGTTCTTCGCTTGGTAGCGCTTGCAAAGATTAGACTCAATCCTGACCAGATTCCGAATTGACATCAAAATCATAAACAGAATTGAGAACGAAATCGAAACCACAATCCTGATTAAAATCCGAATTAAAATCCAGACCAGAATGACAATCAGAATTAAAGACAAAATCCGAATTAAGTGACAGAGCACACACGAGTGCAAACCGAAAACTGTCACACACGACAACACCATATGAACAAGAGATAAAAATCACTCGAGCGAAACAAAAATAAAATAAAATCAAGGAGCCGATGTGACCCCCTCGACGGCCGCCGAAGGAAAGAGCCTCCGGAGCGCGGGCACCCGGCTTCGCGGTTTAGACGCAGTCAACCGGAACTGCTAACTGATTGGCTAATTGCTAATTCTAAATTTCTTCCGGCTATAATTCGCAAATTTCGGTCTTTCCCGATTTATGGATAATCGTGAGCGATTATTAGGGTGATTTTAAAGGTCGTGATGACTAGTTGACCACTGACTGACCATTGCTCATTCTGTCAAGGGTTCAATTAAAAATGCCATGTTTCGATTTTATCCATTTATTAATTAAAATTTAATTCCTCTTTACAATAAATTATTAAATTTCCTATTGTGCTTCGTACCCGAATTGCTTTCCATAATTTATTAACAATGTCATAAGCACTATGTACATTCTATCGGACTGTCACAGTCCCAGGTCGTATCAGTTTGATTTCTAGCAAGAATTAGCGCATGAAGAAATGCCATTTCGCCCGGTCTAGTAGAGACAGCATCGGGCAATTAGTTGGATGCGTCGACCTAAACAACCGCAACGCGATTCCCCCCGGTGCATCCCCGTCGCGACTTTCACCAACACGCTGCCGCAATCGCACGGCACGTAACCGCTTACAAATGCACACGTACTGTATTTACCGTAGGAGCGCGCGCGTGTTCACGTATAATACACTCGCCTATGCCGGGCGCAGGCATCTTTATTGCACCGTATATTCACACTAGGCGTTATATCTCAGCGCGCGTACGGTGCGTATAATCAATGACATCTTTACGAGGAGGGCGATAAGCCAGTGGATTCCGTGAGAGAAGGTGCATCCAGGGACGGCAAAGGGTGTACGGATAAATAAGGGTATTTCGATACTGTCAATAGAACAAGGGGTGTGCATGTTGCATACTCTCAGTCGACGAATAATGTTCATTTAGACAAATTCTTTAACCCTTTGTGCTCCTACGTCGAGTTTGATTCGACGTCAGTATTTATATCAGAAGCTCTTTTGTCGAGTCACGCTCGACATTTTTCCATGTCCAAGCCAATAAAATTTGTCCTTGTCAAATTTAATTACTAGAAAATTGATGCATTTATATTGATTTAAAAATTGTATGATCTATAAAATAATTGTCATATAGGGAAATCATTATTGCTTGAATATATCATTGATCACATAAAATTTATATAATAGTAATAATGATAATAAACTTCAGATGGAAGCTGCTGCTAACAAAATTGAAATATAATTCGGAGTGAAAAGGGTTAATGTTCAATTAAAAAGCTGTAATAAATATAATATATAAAATTCCTTTTTTCTTTTTAATAATTTCTATCGCTGATAATGACAGGAAAAAGTGTAGAGCTAAGTAAGGATATTTCGATACTATCAATAGAGCAAGGGATGTGCATGTTGCATACTCTCAGTCGCGTAATAATGCTCATTTAGACAAATTCTTTAATATGCAATTAAACAGCTCTAACTTATATTACGAATTCCTTTTCGTTTTTTTAATAATTTTTATCATTGATAATGACATATTTTTTTTATCGTCTACCACGTGTTTCGGTATACATTGTCTTGTTTCCGCTCTCATGGGACCGGAGATCAAGCGATGTTGTCACGAGGCGTGTCTCGTATCGCGAAACGTGCCCGGGATTTTTGATTTCTCGTTATTCTTTGCGGTTCGTTTTCGTGGTTCTGTTTGACATCGGGCAGGAACGGGGCCGTTGCTTCACTCGCGAGGAACGTGCATTGCGTTTCACCGCGAGCAGACCGATTTCGAGGTAACACAACGTGCTGGATCCTTGGACGTATTTTTAGGAATCCGGGATTAGGGCAGAGAACGGGTCGGCCGCGCGGAGCGGTGTGTCTATCGCGAATAAATTATTTATCAGGAATCGGTGGCTCGGTGAAAGGGAGAGAACGTGGTCCATCTTTTACTTACAGCGTAGCTGACGAAGAAAAAAAGAATACAATTTCTTACATAATGTGCTGGATGAAAGTTAGCGTGTTCACGAGATTTTTGTTAAAGCAACACTCGTGTCGCGCAGTGAGTTAAAGGACATCGAGAGATAAACAACTTCTGCAATTAAATTTGTTTAATTGTCAATGGGACTGAAAACTTCCTGACCATATTCGCTGTGTACCCAAAACGATTCCCGATTTACTGAACATATACACATTTATAATTGAATTCAATTGCATTAAATATAAATTCTACATAAAATTCAAATTAAAAATTACAAATTTGATGCTTCTAAATTTTGTTAAAGTTAAATTTCAAGTGTCATCTAGAAAACTGTACCGTTCGGGTGTGTGCGCGGCAAGTGGTTCGGCAATCGATTTGGGTAGCTGTATTATGTTTACAACGGCTACCGGCGCGAGTTCCACGACCTCCTAATTGAATTCGAGCCGATCGAAAAAGGTTGAAGGCAGCGGACCGACCGGTTGCTGACGCTGTTGTAAAAACTGAATGATCGTCGAAAAGAATGGTGCGGAGGTGAGAAAAAGGGTCGTCGTCTACCGATGGAAATCGGGACGGACGGAAAGTACGGTTGTAACGCGGAGGCGAACGATGGCCCCCCCGTTCCTCGAATTAGCGCTTCCATCGATTCGCGTTCACCGGTTTTATTTCGTCGCAGCCGGTTAACGAGCGCCGGTCATCCCAAATAAGGGGACGGGCGACCGGCGTCATAAACATTCCCGGTGCTCGAATTGAGCCGTCCGAAGTGGTTCCGTGTTCGAACGCGATTGACAGTTTCGTAAAAAGGACCGTAGCCCCTGTAACGATAGGCTCCCGCTCAACGACGTACGATTCCGTTTCGCGGAACAGTGACTTTAATTTGTTCTCGTGTCGTCGGGATGCGAGACGCGACTTTCGTCCCGGAATTCGCGAACAGCATTTCGGAATACCTCGAGATCCTTCTTCGATACTTTGATTAAAAAAAAAAAGAACAGGTTTTCATTGCGTTAATTGAATAATCGGTAAAAATGAAACACAGATAGCACGAGGGAGAAGCCAACGAGGAAATTGATAAATTCGATGCAATAACGCGCGGCCGCAATTTGTTCCGCGGGTACGTTGAATAACTCGCTTGGTACAAACGAGGATGCGAATTTCGTTGTCAGCGAGGTTAATAAATTGTCGCGGGTAAATACGTACGTTCGCCGCGGTGTCTCGTGAGAGGGTCGACGCGACGCGAAAGAAGCGGGGCAGGTAAGGTGGCTGCTGATGCCGCACGGTCACTCGGTAAATAAGGATAATACCGCGTTCCGAAGGTTCGCGTGCACCATGCGCCGCTGGTTAATTTGGTCAGCCTCGATTAGCCCCAGACAACTTACAGCGGGCAGCGAACTGATTTATCCGCCGCCGCCGCCACTACGCGCAGAACTTTAATGAAGACAGTTGTGCCACTCAGACGTCTGGCTGCCGCCCGGATCACCTACCTACGGGTACACGCGCTTCGAGGTAAAAAGAACGGATATACGTTTTGCATAATTCGATCGAGCTTTCGGTCAATCAATATTTGCGTCGTTTTCATGAACTGCGTTTGTACACGATTTTTTATTTTGATACATGTGGAGAAATGCTGAAGTGACAAAATTTCATATTGAATTTTATATGGATGTATGTATAGTGTCTGGGTGCATGGTGACGTGTCATATCTTTTCATTCGTAGGAGTTCTCGTCTGTCTTGAGCCTCGATACTCATCAATGTTCATTTTACTTTTCTCTATATTGAAGTATCAGTTTTATTACGATTTAAAATAGTGGAATTACATTAAAATCGTATAGTAACATGTTTGTTCCAAGGATTTTTGCTTTATTTTCGTTTCTTAATTGTCGAGACTGTTTTCTTCTTGCCATACTGAACGACGAGCGATTCTAGGAAATCTACCCTTCCGGGTATACGATAGACAAGCTCTATCGGTAGCCATAAGAAATTCTATGCTATATTCCAGAGTTTATTAACACTTTGACGGCCGCACGTTTCTTAAAAAGTGTTGCGCTTGCCGCCGGAACTTCAAACTTTTTCAATTTTGTGTCAAATTGGCAGACTGCATCTAATGAAAATTCTTCTGTTGGTTTATGCACGACTCGAAATTTATATTGGTAATGGTCTGTGATGGGTTTAATCTTGACCAATCGCTCTTGACATTTTTCGCTATCGCTGAAATGTCAGTATCTCCAAATTTGGCGAAATCTATTTCTTGGCATGACTCTTTCCAAAATTAGTGTGCAGATTAATGGACTTGTTAATCAGTACTCATCTCTTTTGGCCTTTTTACTAATCCCATCAGAATTATTAAAGCGATAAATGTTTTCATCTCCTCAACGTCCGTATCCATCCACTTTCTATGTTTACTTTCTTCTATATCAATTTGGCTCGTGAACTCACGTATACGTGACTTTGGCCGTCAAAGTGTTAATACATAGACAAGTATAATTAGTGTCTTCCGTTTCATGAAATCGGTTAATAGAATTCGCAATATTCGTAGCTTTTACGAAGTAAGTGTAAGAAACGAGGAGGGAATCTAATTCGACTAGAGATCGATCGTTGCATTAAAAATTGCTCTATAAACACCCTATATCGTATAATGTCTACATCGGCTGTTAACCTAATCTCGCGCACGTCGAGTTCGCCGCGGCGAGGTGCGGCGCGACGCGTACGGGCGAGAGGCGATCGCAATAAAAAGAAAACCGTGTATAATATATAATGGGCCTATCTCGGTAATAACTCGTAGTTACTTCGGCCACGGTAGATCTTGTCGATAATCCCAAAGACAGCCATAAGCCAGCTGGTTGTGCTGCACAAGCTGAACCGTGAACCGTTCAGCCGGGAAGACCGGGAATCGTCGAGTTAATTTATTCCTCGTGCTCGACCCCGAAACTCCGTCGATTCTTTAACGGCAATCCGTTATCCGTCGCCGGATCCGTCGATTTTTCCCGCGAATCTACCACGTCCACGATTCTAATCTCAACTATGTCAAATTGTGGGACTTGCCCGGGGAACGTAAATGTCAAGGGTCGGCGATGTTTTTCTTGGAAAATCAAAATGGTATTGGCAATAGGCAAGCAGATTTGAATATCGACGATATTTTTCGTAGAAAATGAAACGAGATGAAATAAATAAGATTGAAATTCCCAGAAGACACATTGTGTAATACCTGTTAATTGCCTGGCTAATCGAGGGAATATTCGTTGTTGATTTCTTTCTGGCGCATGGACCACAGGAGCACGTCTACACAGGTCTGACAGATGAAGGGTTCCGTATCAATTTCTTAAGACGACGGCTCATTAAAAGTTATCGATCACCGCTCGCCAACGTATTATTATATTTATTATCCACATTAAATTTCCTTAATTACGTTTAACCCGGTCTAATAACGTCTCACGATAATACGCTCGCCCGTCCCTGTCTTCCTTGATCGACGAGCGCAGAGCCGACCGCTCGAATTCTGACTGCCGCTGCTTTTGCATAAATTATCGCCGACCCATGGCCTGACGATATATAGATCGTCCGGCATTTTTATCGCGGAACATTTGTAGTAATTAAATTAATTCCGTCGGGAGTCGTTCGCCCTGCGAATTGCCTAACGAGTGATTGATGAACTTTATATTCTCATTACTAGTCGCTACTGTGGGAACATATGTATAATATGCGGTATAGTATACGTACGTCCCTCGCTGTACATATACACGTATACCACGAGAGCATCGGCATCATTAAGAACAGTTTACTCGGTCTTTCATTAGTCATCGCGGGTTTAATACGTCGTTTGATTTCATCCATGGAACGGTATAACCATCGTCCCATTTATTTTTTCTTTTTAATCGGAAATGAGACCTTATATTCAGGCAAATCGTTGATTTCGAATACGATGCCTTAAAGAAGAAAAACTTGCCCCACTCGAAAAAATTTTCTCAAAATATTTACTGAATTTCCATATTTATTTTATATTGTTATAATTATTATATACTATATGAAACTGTCAATTCTTATATTTGACAATTTTATAGTAATTAAATTAAATTATATTAATTGTAATTTATACCCGTGAGTCAGTTATCGAGTGTTGGGGGTTAATTCGGACATCTAAAGTCTGATATCAATCGTACCGCGTCGATTTAATTATAATCATGGGATCGCAAAGATAGCGATGTCTCAGCGGCTCGTGACGTGCATATCATTACGTTTTCATTGTCGTGGCCGAAACTTGGGTACGGCTAGACTCCAGTCCCTGGTCATGAATAACAAATAACGAGTAACGACGAGTTTCCTGAAAACGAGAACGCCGCCGCCGTGCCATGGGCATGTTGCGCGTGACGAGCAATCTGTTTTTTAAATCGATATGCCGCCCGGCGCTCCGCTTTGTTTCGCAAGTTTCTGTAATTCCAGACACGACCCGCGATCATAAGCCTTGAATTATACCCGGATCGATACCCGCCGGAAAATATATATATTTAATATAAACAAATAATACAGGAGAAAAAGTTCGTTTAATATGCACAAGTGTTTGACGTATTTTTCCCCTCAGCCCCGTTCCACTTTTAGTCGTCCGATTTATCCGAACCGGTTAACTACGTTACCAATTCTTTGCGACGAGTCACCGTCGAATTATTTCTGTGGCTCACCGGATGCAGCGAATCCATTGTTCTCCGATAATCAAATTGACAGTCTTTAAAAAGAACCTAATTACCTTCTCGAACAAATATTTGTACGATTCCTGTGAGAGCGGATGCGAAATAATTTCCACGAATCCATCTTATTTCCCTGGTAACACGTATGTAGACGTTGTCCACGATTTGTTAACCGCGTAACGTTACCACTTCATCCAGTTGTCAACCGGGTTACGTTATTAGCCGTGTATCGTGTCGCACGACGCGATACCGTTCGTTCGAGGCTGTATCGAATCGAAAGGCGGGGGCGGAGAGGACGGTCGGTTTTCATTGTCGATATACCTGCATATGCTCGAGCATTCCCACGTTTCGTCAAGGCATTACCTGGAAACAATCGCGCTCTCTCGGTGGTCGGAGCACCGTTCTTTGCTGTAAATCTGATCTTCCGTACCTGCGACTCTTTTGTAAAACCGATGTAACACAGACACGGTTCGTACGAATAGCTGGAATACGGAACGATTGTTTTTTTCCAGTCGGATATTCCTTCGGCATTTAAATACGTAGCGTATCGGTGTAATCTATTTAACCCTTTCGCGATTTGAGGAATTTATTCTAACCTGAAGTAATCAAAAAATAAATTTTTTAATGATTTTTTTGAATTTTATTTATGGTAACCGTATTCGTCGGTCTGGTATAAATCGTACGGTGCGAATTCTTAAAGGAAGAATTCATTATTTCTTCTCACCTGATTCGAGAGATTAATCGGGGGCAATAACGATCACGACGAAAGATTCGAACGCAATTTTATGTCCGATGTCGTTCTCGCGTGTGGCACGGCTATAAATCTTGGCAAACGGATGGGAAACCGCGCAAGTAATTAAGTGCGACCGGGCGAACGTCGACGATGATCTTATAATTACTCGATTTACAAAAACGTAACGAAGACAAATCGACGAGTCGATTCCTGTGAAATTACGTTTTCCCTTAAATTACCATACTCATGATTCTACCATTTGTTCTTCGATTTTGTTTCACACCTGATGCGTCAATTAGCATCGTCAAAGTAAACCATGGACGCATTAAGGTTCCTTGCGTCGTTAAATATCTAATCAAAAATGAAGCATTCATAATGTTATTAAATCAGAATTTTACGAGTGAAGAAAAATTTCAAGACTATAAATTTATTTCAAATAATAATATATTATTATATTGCATTCATTTTTC
>SHCU01000210.1:78654-112915 GCA_004307685.1 Ceratina australensis | reverse complement strand
CCTTGCACCTTGCATTTGCATCCGCAATGCGGCCGTGTCTGCGCGCACACGGCCAGTCGAACCGATTTCGCAAGCCCGAAGAACACTTTTGCACCATTGACTTCATTCGCGGCTTGTAACAGCGGTCCGCGGCCACGGATTGGTACTTTCAAATCGAGTCGCCGTGAGAATTCATAGAATGCCCCTACCGGACACCTCGGCATGACGCGACGCGCTTTGCGTCACTCGGATCGGCCGATTTCGATGCCGGGCGTCGCTGGTGAATATGCATCAGGCCTCTGTTTACGTGCACCTCGGCCCCGAAGCCGGTTGCGCAATTTCCCACGTGGATTCCCAAAATTACCATCGCGCAATGCTAATTCGGAATTTCGAACGACACGATACTTCGATTCATAGATTGTTTATCGATTCTCCTCGGCTGCGAATAACGAGCGCGATTCGTTCGTAGACCTTGACGTATCCGGCGGGATCAGGCTGGGGAACAAGAAATCCGAGCTCGTTACCCTCCCAGGGTTTTCCCAGTTTTTCTGTCCGCATTATAGACGTTACTCGCCGGTGGTTGCGTGAACAATAGGAATGAGTTATTATATTCATCGCCGCTACCGTATACGAACCGCGAAGGATCCGATGGACAGGCCCGATAACATTTAAACGTATGCTTAGGCGCCCGGCGAGAAACGCTCTTCCTAGGAGCGTCAGTCGACGATTTAAAATCCTTCTGTTCGTCTTCAAGGACTCACCGCGAGCGTGTCGGGCCGCAGCTCTATCGCTCCTTCTCTCTATCCACTCCGCGCTTCTCGGCCCGCTCACCGCGCCGAGAAAATCGAGCGGATACATCTCCCCATTTTCATCCCAGAAGCCATTCTCATATATCATTGCCTGACGTCGGCGTCGGTGTACAACGTTGCGTTCCCCTGTTTTGAAACCACTGTTCCTCTTCTCGCTCGCTCGGCTCGCTCAGCTCGCTGCTGAAACGATGGGCCTTTCTGCATATCAACGAGCTATTGGCAAATCGGCTGGATACACGAAAGAGGTGGGAGAGACTGGCTGGCTGGCTGGCTGCCGCCAGGTCTGATCCAGACCACGCCGATCTCGCCGACCTGCGTTTCGGGCGAAAAATTCAAACCGATGGAACCGCTCTCCTTCGCCGATTTACCTTTCACGCGGCGGCCAACCGTAAGGACGAACGCGAGGGTGATTTCTTCTATCGGCGATACCTATGATTCATCTGACAATTACCTTTCAAAGAATCATCGCGAGATTTATAAATGGAATTGACGTGTACCGGATGCGCGAGAGTTGTGTTGTAATTTATGCTACGTCGTAAAATTGGATTAATTGATGCGTTGAAAGATTTCCTCGATCCGGGCACACTTATTGTACCTGTATAATATTAAAATTGATGATCTATGTGAGCGAGCTGAATTTCTATGATCCATTAGCTATCGCAGTAGCTTCTTCCCATTCCGTTGATTGATAGTCAATATTTATTCTCGTATCATCTGATCTTAACACATATCTCACGCGTGAAACGGTATTTTCGTAAGGTTTCGAACGAACGTGGCATCCCAGTAAAGGATCGTTTCTTCTGCTAGATACGTAAGTGGGTACAACAGTTGAGAGTCACTGAGAATGCTCCACTTTCCGTCTCTGTTCACCCGGCTTTGCGTGGACCAGCTCCTCGAGCCAGTAGATTACGTATGGCCACGCATATATCAACAGGGATGGTAATAGGCCCACCTTGATTCCTTCGCACGGAACTTTTAGAGAGCAACGAACCGTGATTCTTCTATCACGATAGCCGAGCAAACCGTAAAAATAAGGAACGCGAGATTGCAACAAAGTGAATAAGAAACACGTTTCGGGTAAACATTAAAACGTTGAAACAAAAAATGCATCGTTTTTGCACGTATAATTTCGATTTATCTTAACTCTTGTGCAATCGTGTTCGATTAGAATTAATATTTAAGAACTATAGATCGAACTAATCTAAGAAATTCTCGTGAAAATTCAATCGTTCCGTTTGTAAGTAAAAAATCGAACGATAATAGGAATAATGGTCAAGCGATGGATCGTGGGAAAGCGTTCATCGCAAGAGTTGCAAGGAAACGAGCATTTAGATAATGGGTCCATTGTCTAAATCGCACGACTAAATCGAAATTGAATTAGCCCCGGCGCGGTGTCGAAATAATTGTCTCGCTGTTGCGGCAAATTGATCCCCGTAGTAAAATATTTGAACGGGTCTAACAACAGGTAAATCGCAACTAGGATTCATTTACCATTTTCTTCATACGCTGCTCACCCATTTTACAAATTGAGATACGGAGACAAGGAAATGAACGTTTAAAGGTATACCTCTCTGTAAATGGCATTGTAATTTTGTCGCATGTCATTGTCAGGATCCTCTCGACGGCTCGGCGGCGGAGAAGCCTTTCTCGAGTAGGCTGCGCAAGCTCCTCGCAATCCCGCTGTACTTTTCTTCGTCCTGATCGCATTCATCACGATCGTAAACTGTCTCCCCCGTCTGATGTAATGGACGTGGATTGACAAATCGTGTCTAGGGAATCGCACTGTTCCGTACGTGTCTGGCCGTGTCCCCGTGGCGATCGGGCTCGGAAACCACCGGACGAATTAATATTTTATCAGTTCTTGTCCTCCGTCGATGGTAAATTGATTCCAATTAAGAATAAGCTAATGCGTCCTCCTATCGCTTATCTCTCTTCAGCTGCGTTTCGCTCGACGTATAATCGAACCATCGTCGGTACGCTCTCGTGACGGAGTAAACAAAGTTAGCGGTAAAAATCGAATTTTTTAAAAGGCTATTAAACTGGCAATCTGTGTGAGGCTTTCATTCGTGTGCAATTATGAAAGACGACTCTTCTTCGTGTTTCGCAAGCGGCCAGTCGGCAATTGAAGTCCCCGGCCGGGATGAAATTAAATTCGACGGTCCGGCCGAAAATCAGTCGATAATGACACGGTGAACGGGAGCGGGGGGCCGTGTGCTCGTCGTTAAACCGTGAACCGCGAAATTTAATGAACATCCCGGTACCATTAACGCTAAAGGGGAATGCGACCGATGATTTATAGTGTTTTACCTACGCGCTGCCTCTGCCAGCTTAATACGCGGTCACCGGTCTCGGGACTCGATCACCTTCTGGTACCGGTGAATTGTTCGCGAGCCGACGAGTCCTTCCTTTTTTTCCCCGGTTCTTTAATGATCCACCGAGCGTGGGAAGATCGGAAACATTCGAAAAATGCGCGATTCTGTTTCCCGGAAAACGACCTCTTCCTGGTGCATCGTCTCGCGGCCGAAGCTATTTCGCAGCAGGTGAAAACGTTTAGAAAACCGGTGAAAAAGGAACGAGCCTGGAATAAATTGTAGAATTTACGTTACGACGCGAAGCTAATGAACACATGATTTTTGGTTCAGGGTACATTTGCAACAATGTGTTCTCTTGCTGTCAGCAGTGTGGAATTCCACGAATCCTGATACGTGGGAAGCTCGAAGCGTAATCGAGATCGTACAGGAGTAAGACTTGATTATTGCCTTTTACGGGATATATGTATTAGCTTAGACGTAAAGTAACACCGCGCGGCGGCCTTCAGCGTAACATGGTTCTTGTGCAATATGATTATCGCTCAGGCTCGCATTGTGTCAGTTCGCAGGTGAAAAATCATTCTCGAAGGACGCCGCCGCGCCTGAAACGTATTTGACGCCCGGTCCTTTCTTTGTCCACGCTAGAAGGACGGGAGTAGTCAGAGTTCGAGGAATCGTCCGGCGATCCCTCAGAAAATTCTTTCTTCACGCCTGGCTAAACGCCTATACCCCTGCGCGATTCCGTAATTACAGCTTCCATGTTAGTCTAGCGCATTAAATGTTGTTACAGTCGAGAGTGGTTGATGGTTACTCTGATTGGATGGTCTAGGTTGCGTTCAGGAATAAATGGTCTGAAATGGATATTAAATTGTTACACTGGCTGCCGGCAATCTCGGGCCAACCGTAACTTTATCATATCGTTAGGGCAACAATTATCTGTTTGAAAACGAGGCTCATTACACGCACACGTGCAACACGGTAATCCCCCACGGCTCGTGGAATATTATTTCGTTAGAAATCTCCTGGAAAACAGTTTGATCAGTGTATAATTTGAACCCGCGCCGTTACAAATATTTCAAAACGATGTTCGTAACCGTCCGATAAGTAACGGTGATCGACGGCCAGAAGAACTGCGGTCGTGGATCGAATCGAAATGAATTTAATGCGACAGCGTAACGAACATATTGGCGCTTTGATAATTAATTAATCCCGTCGAATTAGCCGGATTAAAAGCTGCAATATTTAACCATCTACGGATAATCGTATACACCGGTACACGTCTCGTGGGAGTTGCCGATCGCCGATCCGGACGTCTCGTTCCCAGAGCCAGTGGACGGAATTGCAAAATTCGAATGTGTCGTGCAGGCGTTGCGTTAAAAATCATGAGAAAACCGCGAGCTCCCTTTGATTCTCAAATGTCGGATCGTTACTGTTATCCTTTCATCAAATTCTCACGAGAGCCTGCTAATAAAATCAACCCCTGTCTGCTAATAAAAGTACCTCAGATTAAGAATTGAGAATCGACTTCCATCTAATAATACCTAAGCCAGTATTCCTCAGATGGTATCACATTATTTTTGGACATATCAAAATTGGGAACTCATTAATCTGCCACGTTTTACAAGAATCAAATGATTTTATTTCTTCACTGTCAAACTCGATTTGGCATATACTGAAATATATAGAAATTTTATTTTCTATTAATTTAAATGTATAAAAAATCTGATACTTTAAATGCTGTAGATTAATTCAATATACTCTAACAGTTACGGAATTCATGTGAACGATGTTATAATAAAATCAATTGTTTTATACGAGTCTTTTTACATTTCAACAGATTATCAATATTAATCGAAAGAGATTTAGACTGGCGTCGAACGCAGTTAACTGGTTAATGCATGAATATTTTTATGGTAGTACAGAAACTTTTTGTTGGAAATAAGTGTTGGAATACACCGTTAGATGCAGAATTTACAAGAATATCGTTTCTATAACTTTATAGATCAAACAATATTTTGTCAGTCTTTTATATCTGTCAATCTGTCATGTCAATCGGTCTCTTGTCAACTGCGAGCTTGAACGGATCGTCAACTATAACATTGTATTAATTATACGTATATTCCAACGCGTGTTCTATATTTGGAATACATTCTCTGTTTAAAACCAACACTTTTTAACTTCTTATTTATGGTACAATAAAAAATGAGAATTCCTATTACTTCTCCACTTTCTATCTTGCGCTCACCCTTAAAACCCACCCTTTAAACTCCCACTGTCCTCGCCAAACAAATAGAATCAGTACGTACGCTATGCATTAAATCGAATCACCGTGTCGATCATTCGACGCGGAGAATCCTGTTGGTTCGAAGTCGCATCTACGTCGACGAAGTACTGTCCCCGCAAAAATACGATACGAGCGAGCGTCTCCTGCGTGGACGAGCATTTTCGTTTGTTTCCGGGCGACAATATCTGTCGGCGCCGGGCAATTTTAAGCCTGTTGTTTATACGCGAAACGCGAAGGAGCCCCGGGGCGGTGTACCGTATAATGCCTGATTGCGCAACCCCCTTCGCATGCTCCTCGGTACGTACGATGGCAGGCAGTACACGTGCATACACGCGTATCCGCGATTCACGCGGATCGCCGGCCGAGAGAGAAAAGAAAACGAGGCTGATTTGTAGATCGGTCGCGCGCGGTGCGTTGTAACCGGGCGTAGATTGAAATCAGAGATGCGACCGAGATTACGTGCTATAAGCACCGTATAATGGAGAGGATGCAATGAAAGGGATACCGTTGTACCAATGCCGTGAGCATCGAAGGAAACACACCGCGCAACCAGCCTGCTGCAACCCTTCCCTTACTTCTTGGCTTTCGTTAGCCAGATTTATACCTAGTCTCCCTCTCCCCTGTCCGGCTAATTTAAACCCGACTTCATTTACTCCGCGGAGGATATGTTCATTTAACCCGGCACCAAACCGAGTCTTAGATAAGAACCGTCGCGTCGAATGTCACCGCGATAAATCGAAACCGGGGTTCGACGACTCCGTCGATTGTTATCCCAGTTATTACGCGTTCCATCGACGTTCGTACGATCGGGCCGTCGATATAAAATTGCCGCGGCGATTACTAAACGGCCGCGACCACGGGCTAGATGGAATAATTGAAAAGGTCCCAGGCGTTTACCGGTTATCGATTGTGCAACGGTGATCGATCGCGGTTCACAGAGATGTTTGCCTGTTCCCCGGGTTTCAAGGTCCCCGGGCATATAAAAGTCGCGGGAGCGATCTCACAGCGGCGGCGCTCGTGCAGATCCAAATCGACGGGGCCCGATTATTTCTAAATCTGCGCGGATTTTATGTCTTAATAGGGCAGCCCGATGCAAACGGTTTGATATTATTATTATTGTTGTTGTTCCTAAGCGGCAACCGGCGTTATTTATACGGTCGACCGGCGCAGGCCATTTCGTATTCGCCTGTAACGTACAATAAATTGCATTCGTGCCGCGGAAGAGTCCCGATGACGCTTTAAAGCCAATCGATTTCACGGTTTCAGCGTGTAACCACGTTAACCGACGATATTATGGTAATATATTACGATTACGTTTCGACGGAAAAGTGACATGTGTTACACGTCGATGCACCTTGCCAGATGCGGCCGTGCGCGCCCGCCGCTATCAATCCTTCCTCGTTATGTATTGACATTTATTGTGCTCGCTCGTGTGTGGAAATCGACTGCAACCTCGGATTTGACGGCTCGACCTCGAATTTCTGGATCGGGATGTAACTCCTTATACCTGAATAATAGAATCATCACGTACAAGTGTTCCGATTATGTTTATTCAAAAAATTTAACCTCAATTTTTTCCGACAGCAGCTGAACTTCCTTTGAATTAAAAAAATATATATATTTTTCTTTCTCGTTGATTTGATTCGATCAAAAGACAAGAACATATATAAAGATTATGTTTATTCAAAAAATTGAACCTCAATTTTTTTCCGACAGCAGCTGAACTTCCTTTAAATTGAACCAAAAAATACTATTTCTGTTTCTCGTTGATTTGATTCGATTAATAGATAAAGAGATATATAAAGATTGATTATTGTTTCATTGACAATGTCTTAATAGAATCATCACGTACAAGTATTCCGATTATATTTATTCAAGAAATTCAACCTCAATTTTTTCCGACAGCAGCTGAACTTCCTTTAAATTGAAACAAAAAATAATATTTTTGTTTCTCGTTGATTTGATTCGATTAACAGATAAAGAGATATATAAAGATTGATTATTGTTTCGTTGACAATGTCTTCGATGCCGACAAGTGTTTCGTTCGGTCGCTGAGTATCATCGACGCCAAGTATTCGCGCAGCTATTGTTGAGGTACGGTACAGAATTTACTATCCACGCGGTATTCCAGCACGTGATGGGCTCGTAACGTTACACGCCGTTCACAATAACGACGGTTTACGATATGTACGAATAGTTGTTTAACTTGCGCTTCAGCGCCCTTTACAGCGAGTTTTACGAGTTTCGGGATGGGACCGTCGGACGTAGCTACCTCCTCGTTTCAAACTCGAGAGGCTTTAATACTCGATTGGAAAAGAGCAATTCCCATCGATGCGACGGGCATCCAATTTTATACTTTCACCAGTGAAATCCTCGCGTCTGGCGTAAAAGAAATTATAACGAATTTTCACCGCCGCGGCGAGATCGGAATAGTATCATGTTACCGGTAAATACTGTCCAGCTCGTTACGAGGTCCCAATTTCCTTTCGATCGATAAATGAAAATCACTGAATCGATCGCCGCAGGTGAAAAACATGTTTAATTAAAAGCCGAATAAAACACGTAATTTGCTTAAATCGAACTGGGAAAAAATCGTGCGATTTGCGAATGTTCCACGTCCGCGGGAGGAGCGCAGAGCTGGAAGACGTGTTCACGGCGCGTTCTACTTGGACCCCCATTGGTGTTGCGGATGCCTTTTCTTGTACCGTTCGCACACTAATCTTCGGGATAATGTATTCCGCGGCTCGAAGATACGGCTTCACAGCGCGCACGGCCGCTCGCGCCGAGCCGACCCGCAACAACGATCCCGCAGGTTGCGGACGAAGGTCGAAGCAGATTATCGGTTGCCGTGATTTGTTGATGCACCTCGTGTAATGGGATCTCTTATTCGTGCCGCGATTTAACCAGGAAACGCGCGCGCCCGTTTCCAGCGCAACCTGCGCCTAACCAGAGAGATTCACCATCTTTGCCCAAACGTGTTTCCTACCCTTTAGAGAAATTGAATTCCCATGATGCTCGCTGTATTTAGAGATCGTAAATAGGGAGCAGACCAATCTAAGAAAATATGATGAATGTGTAAATATCATTAATGAGATACGAATCTTTTGAAAATTAAATTTTACATAAACTCGACAAAAATTGACCTAAAATATTTTTTAAAAAAATATGACATTTCTTAGAAATTATAATTAATATTTATGAGACTAATTAATTCTTAAATTATCTATTACCAGGTAAACTGCTTGCCTCACGAACATTACGCAACGTTCAGGATTTCCATTTAGACCAAAGAGATTAAAAAATAATGAGCTGCTATGATGCTCGCTGTATTTAGAGATCGTAAATAGGGAATATACCAATGTAAGAAAATATGATGAATGCGTAAATATTATTGTTGGGATGCGAATCTTTATACAATTACAGAATATTAAGTTACACATAAACTCGAAAAAAAATTGATTTAAAATATTTTTCAAAAAACATGACATTTCGTAGAAATTATAATTAATATTTATGAGACTTATTAATTCTTAAATTATCTATTACCAGATAAACTGCTTGCCTCACGAACATTACGTAACGTTCAGGATTTCCATTTAGACCACGTAGATTAAAAAATAATGAGCAAACATAACCACGTGGTTATCCTCGCCCCTCATAAACAGCGGAGGAGCGAGTCAGGGATCTGTGCAATTACCGTAAGGATAGAGGAGCACGCGTGCACGAGGCAGGAAACATTCAAGAAAATTAAACTATCATCACGGTTAGGATTCTCGGTTTCGACGAGAGCTCGATCCGCGACAACCTTGTCGAATCCTATTAAGAAAAGTGTCGAAGCTACTCGGCATCGTCCAGCGCTTAATTAATCGTCCTTCGACTATGTCGCACGCCTCGTTAACCTGCTCGGACAGACGCGTTACCTACGAAACTGTTTCATCGTTCGAGAAAATGATGCAACCCGTCGTTTCCGCGGCCGTAAATGGGAAACGGGAAAAGTCAGGCTCGTTCTAACACCCTGCCCGTGGTAGTATCACGCGATTATCACGTGTCGCCCTCTCAACGCGTTTAAAAGGCGACGTGGATGTACGCGTAATCAGCCGACCGATTAAGCTGCGGCAACAGTTGTCTAATTAATTCTAACGAAGCTATTATGAGCCGGACCAGTTGTTTCGGATTAAACGCCGCGCCGGTTACCGTAGGCAGGTCGGCTAATAAGAAATTCGTTCGGGACATGTCCGTGAGGTATAGTTACGGGCCGAGAATAAGGGAAACCCGATCGATGTTGATCGATATTTTAGCGAACCGTTTAATGAACCTACTACAGTAGGTATAGAGAGCGCGGCCGCGATTGCGCGCACACGGGGTTACTTCTATTTTTGGAGATAATGGCAGCTGCTGTCCATTGGTGGACCGCGTGGCCCTCGTTATTTCCCTCTCGAATCGTTAACTTCGCGGTTTCGTATACCACTTTGGCGTTATTGCTCGGCGCAACGTCTGATCAAGATGAACCGTGTATACACCGTTTCGCCGACCACCCGTTATAGTTTGCATAATACGCTGCCGCGTTATCAAGATGTTGCCCGACTGTCAATGTTCCCTGTTGCCAATAGCTGGATTTTCGAAACCGTTTCGCTCGCTGAATTCCATGATACCGTTGGACTCGATCAGAAATATTTTAATAAATGTAACACCTATAATATACAGAGTTACCTCGGCATACGAGTTTAATCTTTCCGTAAGCTTCCTCGTACGTCAAATTGCTCGTATTTCAAAGCGATTTTCCCCAGTGAAATTAATTGAAATGCCATTAATCAGTTCCCAAAAAACTACTTCAATTGTTTCTGTTAAGTATTTTTGAATAAAAAAGATGATTTATTAGAATATATAATAATATATATATGTAAATATATAATAATATGAACATATAAATGATGTGAGTGAGATTGTTTTTATGTGCGTGTGAGATAAAAATGTGAATATACGGTTGTCATGACGTTTTGCAAAATATTGATTATAACATGTCACGTCTAGTTGTCTAGTTCAGTTCGTCAAGTGCGGTCGTCAAATAAATGTATGTGAATTTAATGGACTAAACTGTGTCTAAACTCTCACAAATGATTCATTAGAATATATATTATAGACAAACGATTTAATAAGAATTAAAAGAAGAAACATTTATTTACAAATAACAAATACATATTCTATAAAAACATAATAAAAGGAGAAGTGAAGTGCTTACGAAAGCGACACCAACATGCGCCCTGCATTTTGGGACCGTGTACGATTCCTCGTATCTCAAATCTTGCTTTCATCTCAAAGCAAAATATCGCTCGCTCGTATCTCAAAGCACTCGTATATCGAGGTACCACTGTAATTTCATTTATAATCGAAATATCCCGCAAGAATTTTTGATTTTTATCCGACGAACGCTCGAATCGAAATGATCTACCGCGGGGTAACGATCCGTCTAGTTTGCTACGGTGAAGGGGCATAAGCCTGGCGGGAAGCAGGTACACAGGCACCAATTTATCCACGTCATGTTCCACGAAATTCAAGAGTCTGTTTAAAAAGCGTCTGAGGTGCGGCGATCCGCTAATCCGAGGAAAAATTCCGGGATTTCTACCGGGGGTTCATCGTTAACGAGGGCCGACGATAACGCTCGGTTAACGAGCACACTTTTTCGTCGTTTCCCCGTCGACTCCGAACTTTCACATCGGCGCCGGTTGGCCCGGGAGATCGTTGCACAGGTGCGGAGGTCGAACGCCGTTAGAGTTTTACGAGGTTAATGTGCAAAAGCGGGATCGCGCGAGCCACGAGGCCGGGCCCCCGGCTCACGGCTACACGTACGTACGTTACACCTCGCTCCTAGCCTTGCGAGCTGGCACGTAAACCCGTGATGAATTATACGACTCGATAAGGTCGTGTGCGTTAATTTATTATCCCTGTAATCGGCCGCTCGTTTTCCCTTGCGCGCCTCCTCAACAACGGGGAATAAAAAACGGCGATAGGTTGAAAAAATTTCGAGGGGGAGGAGGAGGAAGTTTCGTCCCGTAGGATGATGATTCTAGGTATCGCGGTTCCAGCTGGAAGCGCAGCACCGAAGGGAACGGGAAACGGAAAAATGGAGAATTTATTGGCCGGCCGGCGAAGATCGCGTACTCACTTACGTACGATCGCTCGCCGGGCTGCTCGGCCGCAGGTGAAACACACCTGAGTCCCGTTCTCGCGAAGGTTAAACACCTGCGACAATGCTCGACAGCGACGCTCAACGTCGCCGGGGTTGACCTTTTCCGATGCGGCATTACCATGCATCGACCGGTTGTCGCGTGTCACCGTAAGCCCTATTGTGTTCGCCTGAATGCGGATCAATGTTAATTTCCACGCTGGGAGCCGAGATTAAAGTGTTTTATTGTTAGAGGCTCATATCTCGCTCTAACGATAAGTATTTTCACGTGGCAATCATTTTTCATTGGAGAGATACAAATGAAATAATACTAATACTAATTTTATGTAAAGAAATAATTGTTGCTTTGATGTATTGTCAGTTCAATAAAATTAGTAGATATTCAAATCTTTTTAGTACCAAATTTTATTAAAATGAATGAATTAAACTGCGAGATAATTTATATATGAAGATCAATTAAAGAAACTTGCCAGTCAGATGGTTAGACATGCGAATAAGAGTAGACGAGGGAGACTAAAATAATTGTAGCTTTAATGTATTGTCAATTTAAGAAAATTAATAGGTATTCAAATCTTTTTAGTACCAAATGTTATTAAAATGAATTAATTAAACTGCGAGATAATTTATATATTACGATCAATTAAAGAAACGTGGCAGTCAGGTGGTTAGACATGCGAATAAAAGTAGACGAGGGAGAGTAGGACGGTGATGTCGCTCACTAGACTCATCCGCGGGAGATCACAGGTGAAGGTGCATCGACGGAGAGAACGAGAGCGGAAGAGAAACAGTGTAGAGAGAGACGCGTCGTCCGTGTGTATCTAACCGGATAGGAGCAAACGTTGTGGCTCGGCCAGGGCAACCTGCACCTCGGCTCGTCTATCACGGATCGGATAGATTTATCGAGTATCGGCACCTTCGCGTCCCGCGCTCGCCTCGACAATTTATACACCTTCGCCGGGTTGGAGCGGAGCCGAAGCGGACAGCTCCGCGACGAACGCGTCCCGGCCGGATGACGAGGAAGATTCATCGTCCCGTGGCCGGCATGAATGCTACGGCGCTAACGATCATTTTCACCTAACGATCGCGCGACCCGACGGATCCGATAATGCAATAAAGATCGCGAGCCCCGACTGTCGAGACCGTCTTCGGTATACCTTAACGCGAGCCCGTCCGCGAGTTTCTACTTCTGCGACGATATTTCAAGCGCCCACAATTACCTCCTCGTTGCCCTCGACAGTAACTCTGCGAGAGTATTAACGTACTCGATCTAATTATAAAAATAAACATTTTCATTTTGCCCGCTATGGGCCGATTTTTTGTTCTAAATCTCGAAAAAATGAAAAATCAGCAATTATAAACTTACATATATGTATAAATGAAAAACAAATTTTTTAACAGTTTGAACAAATGTAAACGTGAGCAATGCAAGCAGTTAGAAAAGCGAACTTAACCCTCTATGGGCCAGTGTAACTTTCAGGTCACATTTTAATTTATCATTATTTTACCAGTTCTTATACAGAGATGCAAACATTATAGGCCGTCGTTATCTGAAAGTCATATAGTGAATATAATGTTTAACCTTAAATAAAATTGTTTAACCCTTTGACTTACAATCACGTCCGGGACGTATCCTCCACTTTAAGTCAAATTCGTGCAAATTCCGTTTTATTTGTAAGCTAAAGGGTTAATGAAATGAGATTTTACATGAATTGAAAATGGAGTGATGTTTTAACCCATTAACTTACAAATAAAACAAAATTCGCACGAATTTGACTTAAATTGAATGACACCTTCCAGACGTAATTGTAAGTCAAAGGGTTAAACGGTACAATTTTTTTTCACCTGCACATCTAAGTTTATAATTGCTGATTTTCCGTTCCCTTAATTTCTTGTGATTTAAAACTAAAATTCGGCTTATAGAGGGTTAAATCTCTGGCGATAGGAGTGGTGCGAGAGAAGCGCAGTAAATGATGTATTTTGCACCGATTACGTGCTACTATTCCAGATCCTCGGCGATATCGTACGCGACGCATTCGTGGCCCCATAAAATGTACCAATTCACGAGCATCCGATTACGGAATCGCGATATATGGAGCTCGAAAGTCTCACTCCCGGTCCTACCGGGTCTGGTAATCACAGGGGAGACCCGGGTGGTTTGGAATAAGACGTTACCTCAACTTTCGAACGTTCGATCGCGAACGCATAATTCATTCGTAGCCCGGAAGGTAGGCAACATCAAGACAGGAGGCCCCGGTGAAGCCTGGCAACGTCACGAGAGCCGTGTCGATCCATTACCCGAATCTCCTTTCAGTGCTCTGTAATTACAACGAACTTCCAATAATCTCGTTTCTCGCCTGCTCGTATACTTCGGCTCTCCCTTTTTATGCACCTCCTATCGCGCCGCGACGCGATGTGTCTGCGCCTTTTTCACTTCACTCGCCCTCCCTGCGAGAAATTCAGCGCGTGGGTGGAACAATTCGAGCCGCGAGCAATTTCGTCTGTAAAAACTCTCTCTTAACATCTACCAAACGCGTTTAAGAAAGTTCTACAGCCTGATGAGCAATGAATACCATCGTTTAAGGTGTCTATAAATTATGCTCTAATTTCGATATCTTTTCATTAACATTTTTTTATTACGAAATCGATAGAATAAATCGATAAGAATTCCAGAAATTCTATATGTAATTTGAATTTGTAATTGAAATTGCCAGGTTGTTCGTATAAAGTCATTGATTAATTTCGATGGCATGAGTAAACGGTATAAATTATTACGTTTTATAATGAGCGCTATTTAAATGAGCCGAGATTGCAATAAAGTGCATCGTGAACCTTCGAAATTCGAGACGGCCTGTGTGTGCCCGTTTCGACGTTCGGGTGGGAGCGCGTATGAATTAGCATGCACGGGCTCCGTTTCCGCGTTACTTTCACCGCGATGGTATAATCACGCCTTTGTCAATTAGCGTGCGCCAGGCGGCGGTTAATTATGATAAGAACACGTTAATGTAACGCTGCGCGAGGAGATAATCGTTCGTTCTGGGCGAGCATTTTTTTAATTATGCATTCCTTTAGGTTTCTGCTTCGGGTGCAGTCAGCCGGTTCAATTAAAGGCCATCGTGCTGCTTCCACCAACGATTTTACGATCGCTCGAACTCCGCGAGGAATGATTGTATTTTACGTAGTTCTTCTCCGGCAGATTTTTAAACCGTCACGTATAATACTTTCCGATACATATTTTGCAAAACTTACAGCTATTTACTCTCATTATTTTTAATTATACTTCTCTTACGTGCCGGAGTTCGATTAAGTATATTCTTAGAGTAAGCGATATTATTATTAAGTGATAATTATTGAGCCGAAAAATAGTAAATAGGTTTTTATCTTTAAAAATCAGTCTACTATTTTTCCTACAAGATTAACACTTTATCGACTGGTCGTTTTTGAGACATTCACCAAGTACTGGCTTAATTCTTAATTCTTTATGCTTCTTCCTTTTGTTCAAAGGAATGTAATTTTATTGATATTTATTTTATACAATAAAGGGCCTTATACACTAACGTACATACATAAACTAACATAACATAAACTAGCATACATAGAACTAACATACGTAAAATATATTCAAGGTAATAGTAGTTCAATTTTTTAATAATTTAATAATTCGATAGCCAAAACCGATTAATAGGCTAGCGATCAATAACGTGTTAAGATATATTTTCACATATTTGACAATAGGTCTGATTTTTATTAATAAAAATCCTATACACAAATATTAATTTTTCCAAAAAATTAGTACGAGAGAAACCATGATGTTTACATGGTAATATTTGTACACTATAGCTTACACAGTCGAGATTATCGTCCGAGCGAGAGTCGTAGCCAGACGCAGGAGGAAGACGTCGATAAATTGAAGACGGTGCGGCTCGGCGTCGCGGAAAAACTCGTAATCTACGATTAATTGGTACAAGACGGGCCATCGGCTAATCTCCGTTCCGCCGTGCGAAAACCGGAAATTTAATTGAAAACTCGCGTCTAACGAGTTCCGCGATGCGGGTGGGCATGTCCACCCACCTAGCGCGCGTCTCCTCGCGCGAGTATTCAACAGCCGCGGCGGCGAGGCGAACGAACGAACGGTCCGCGCATATTTCTCGTCTCGGCTTTACGTCCCGGCCCCGGCTGATCGCACAATGTATGATAATCGATGATGCCGCACGACAGGTTACCGAGAACGAACCACGATTCATCACTCGTCCACGGAGGAGTCGTCCCGGTCGAATCGGAACACAACCGAGGAGTTATCATATCGGTCTCGCGACTATTTTTCGCTGTAATTAATATTGATTAATCGACCCGGGCAGCGGGTTTTAACGTTCGTCAATCAGCCGGCCATTGTCCCGCTGTCTTCGCCGCTTTGAATTCGTGTAAATGATTGCGCAAACGCTTCCTGCCGATAGCGTCACGCGTAGTCTCGACCCGGTCACCTCCGGCGGATTGATGAATTTTCCAGTTGATTATTTTAGAACGGCTCGATAAAGATCTGGCCGGGCACACGTGCGCTTCGTTGGCATTATTAATGTTCGAAACGTTTTATGTAACCGAGTTCAATTACAAAAGCATTGAAAATCTTAATGCTATTATGCCCGTGGTACTACTATTAAACGCTCGTTAAAATACTGCCGCCCGAAACAAGGTTTTCACTGAGATATTCGATGGCGCTTGAACGGCGGCGTTTAATATTCTTGTTAACAATATCCTACAACCGATATGTCAAAACCGCGGCAACGGTGGCGGGTAACCAGTCGCGCGAGTGCATTAATTTCCTCGCTAAATCCGGAGTTTAGCGGGTAACTTCGCGCAGTGAATTAATCGCACCGCATGGACGCCCGTTTCCCACTTATCTCTCTTTGCCGGCCGGCTGTTCGATTGCTGGCAGCGAAGGCATTAATGTCCGCCTATTATCCCTCAATTTGGCAGATTTGAAAAATCCGCCGTACAAACTCTGACCATAAATCGGCGGATTAACCCCGGCGTTTAACATTATCAATTACCCCCCTGACTGTGGACTCGCCGGGTCATGAAAGTGCCTATACGTGTACGGGACGAGAGAAAGGAGTTCGAGCTGGAGGGAAACCCGATCCAGAGAGGGAGAGACCCGGGGTAGGTGAAACGAATAGGAAAGCGAAACGTGGCGAAACCGCGTCGTGCTTGGGATTCAGCCTTGCGTAGGCGACGATGGAAAGAAGAGCAAACTTGTATGCGGAAAAGCTTCTATCTATACTGAAATATAGAAGAGCGATCATTTGCTGTGAAATAAGAAGGAAGAATGGGCAGATAGAGAATGCAATTGAAGGAGAGAACAAATAAAATAGAGATGGGTAGAGCGTTGTACTGCGTCGTTATTATAGCAGAATCTTCCTGAGGATTCTCAAATAAAATGTTTCTTAGTATAGTATACTTGTCTGTAAAATCTGACGGTAGGTTTAATATTAAATATGATTATTAATAAACACAGAAAGACGAAAAAATTACTGCCCTTACTATCAACCCAATATACTTGCTACGCGATCTACTGTCATAGAGAGAAGGAGAGATGGTGATATATTAAGTTGTCCTTTTTCTAATTTCTTACTAATTTTTGAAACGAAATTAATATACAGTGCGAAAGAAACTTCTGGGATAATTCAATACATGCATTCGCTACTTCTTTCATTGCTTTACACACCTGTCTAATCCAATTGCCCGAAATTAATTAATTTTAATGCATTTTTAAGTTTTTGAAATGGAAATGTCAGAAGGTAAAAAAATTCACCTTTCGTCAGAAATCTACGGAGACACCTCGTAATGTTTGTGATAAAAGATGAAATAGTGCAGATATTGAAAATTCACTCTTTCTATCGCTCGAAACTACCACTTAAAAAACCCCAAAACTGATTGAAATCGATTAATCTTAAACAGTTGAAACCGACATGTGAGTAAAGCAACAAAAGAAACCGCGACTACACGCACTACTCATCCCGTAAGTCTCCCCCGGAGCGTATATCAACTTCGTTGCAAAAATTGGGAAGAAACTTATGGAACAACCTGATATAAAATAAGAAATAATATATAATAAAAGCAAAGGTTCAAAAATGTTGATTTTCAAACAGAGAATATATTTAAATATAATGCACGCGTAGGAATATACGTATAATTAATACAACGCGTAGGAATATACGTATAATTAATACAACGCGTAGGAATATACGTATAATTAATACAATGTTAATTGACGTGTATGATCCGTTCACGTTCGCAGCTGACAAGAGACTGATTGACAGACATAAAAGACTAACAAAATATTGTTCAATCTATAATGTCATAGAAATGATGTTCCTCTACATTCTAAATTGCGTCTAACGGTGTATTTCAATAAAAAATCAGAATTTTGAGCACTCGCGTGCCTCCATCGGGCACAAGAGATCATGGAGTTCGCATGGATTTACGGGAACAGTTAATCGCTTTAACGAGACGTCCGGAACGGGGGATAAAGGACCTCGCGGGCGGGGCGGGGTGGAAGAAGTGTCCGAAGCGGAGGCTAATTAAGCGAAGTTGCTCGGAAATTCTGGTTAATAATACGCGCGAGTAGTTAGAACGCGTCTTGAGCCCGGCCGCGCCGTCTGTATTCATAATGATTCTCCGATTCGATTGGACGATCGGCCGGCGCGGTCTCCGAGAGATTTACCCGGCGATAAGGGCCCGGGGAACACGGCGGAGATGCGTATCTGCGCCGCGGAGTTTTATATTGAAATTTTCCATGCCGGATTCCCCGGGCCGGGGAAAACGTTCCTGGAAACCGCGATCATCGTTATTACTCGCGTCGTGCACAGCCGGTAACTTTCGGCTCGGTAACATATTCCGCCCAGAGCGTAACCTGATTACAGTGATTAAACCGCTTATTACGAGGACCGTTTTCGATCGAACACCGCGACTCCCTGAATGCTAAAATGAAGCTGCGCATCGATCCGGCTATCTGGTATTCCGAGAGAGCGTCCACTCAATTAAAACCCGATCTTTCGCCGTGATTCACCGAGCCAACGAAATTCGGACGCGTTCGTTCCACCAGTTATGCATCTTCGAACCCGTTGGCGACCGGCCACGACGGTATAAATCTTAGACTTGTTGATTCGCAACGAACAACGAGGAACTCGCGTGCGTACACGCGTTACGCAATGCACTGTGTTCCACGAACGTACAGTGTCTCCCCGTGAAATCGATTACCTCTTAATCCCGTTATTTCACGGTCTATGCTTGTCTCTGGATGTAACTTGAAACGGAAGGGAAGAATATATCGCCCTGTCGAAAAGTTTTTTTTCGCATCGAGAAAAATGTGAAAAATTATGAAAATTAATTATTACTTATTATTATTATGAATTATTTACTAGTGTAATTTGTGGGATGTCTGTTTCTCTTCCCAGGGAGGGAACGAATTACGAGGAACTGTACCGAGTGCCGATTTCGTGTACTCGAAATTATACGACACTAATTACGTGCATTTACCGGTAAACGAACCATTACCACTTAACGAGGTAAGCCTCGGAAATTACAATTCCATTGATTACGAGGTAATCCAGGCGGCGTCTCCAATAATCGGATGAGAGACGCACGGATCGGCATTAATCCGCGGGACGAAAGATAAACCGCGATTACCGTATCTTGAAACCGATGGCAGCGTCGATCGATCGCGAATCTATTGACCGTCGCCACTTATTAATTAGTAACAGTAACGTCGTGTGCAATCCTCGCGGTACGAAAAGGCTAACGGCGTACAACGCAACTGCTGCGATGTTGCGGGGTCAAAAGTCAGCGAAAGGTGTCTACCGGCCGATGCAAATCCTGGAACATCTTTTGATATCGATACGAGCTCTTATCGATGTACGATTACAAGTACATGCAGATAGTTTTCTCGCAACGTTATTTATAGCGACCTCAATCTGGTAGTCTGTATTTTTAGGGTTCAAAAGTTAATCGGTATCAAAAGAATTAATTAAATACGAAATTGATCTGGAAAAATAGATACTATAAAAACAGCATATTTTTATAATATAATATCTGCCCTATGATGTGTAACTAAGAGTAGATCTCGAAAAACGATGGACGTTGCAATAAAAAGCAGAATGTACAATTGCAGAATGTAAATTGATCTGGAAAAATAGATACTATAAAAACAGCACATTTTTATAATATATAATATCTATAATATCTAATATAGTAATAAATATATCTAACATAATCTAATAAAATATAAATATATAATATCTAATATATAATATCTGTCCTATGATATATAGCTAAAAGTAGATCTCGAAAAAAAGCCAGGCAAGCAAACACGATGGACGTCGCAATAAAAAGCAGAATGTAGCGCAGCTTTTCGCAGAGCAGCCCGTGAACAGTCGGACTGAATTTTCTGCGAGCCCGTGTAACATTGCGGGCGGCTGCTCCCCGCGGCCGGTAGATTAAACAGACTTTATAACAGAAGATTTACGAGAATGTTTCACGGGTGCCAGAGTCACGTCGGCGTAAATCGCGGCGTTTAAATAATATACTGCGGAAAAACTCGCGTTAATAACGGGCAGCTCGTTACTCCCCTTCGATCACCCGGCAGCAGCAGCAGCAGCAGGAGCAGCGCTTCGAGCGATTGGCTTTATTTCCCGGGCTGAAAGTGATAGCGCGCGTTCCCTCCAGGCCCTACAGCCATACACGTCGCTCGCCGTCTAATCTACGATTCTACAAAATATAGTAATTAACCGCTAACGAACTCGTACCATTTTCCGCGACGAATTAACCGATCCGTCGAACGCATAAAGACCGATGAAATGGAATGAAATTCTCGTGTAAACGTACCGGCAGGAGCGCCGCGAATAGACCCCGCGAGAGATTTCCCGCTGGGCCAGGCGACTAATTAATATCTCGCCCGATTTTTGTTCCAGTGTCGCCGCCTTTGCCGCCGCTCTGCGAGGCAGCGTGGGAGAGAAACCGGGAACGGGAACGAGACCGCGAGAGGGTGCGAGAGAGGAGCACGGAGAACGAGCAGCACAGGGAACGGCAGCAGCAAGAAAGAGAATCAGGGTTCAGGGAAAGGGACAGGGAGAGGGAGCCGCGGGATCGAGAAAAGGAACGAGATCGCGATAGGGAGAGGCAGAGGGACAGGGAAAGGGACAGGGAGAGGGACGCGTCGGTCCGCATGATGGAACCGCTCGATCCTGTCTTCGTTTCCCCATCGGCGGCCCTGCTCGCGTTGCAGAGGATAAAGGAAACGTCCCTGTAAGTACTTTTGCCGATCGTATCGCCGGGTACCAGCGGCGAGCCGCTCGATTTTTTCCACGCTCGCCGGATAGATGTGTACCGGAGAGCAAGCCCCGCGCACCACACCTCCGTGTGCTCGCCTTCTTTTCTTTCTTTTTTTTTTCTTTCTCGATCTTATAAGGGAGCAACAGGATGTGTACTATCAGCGAAGAAAGCGCAACTCGGAATAGAAGCTGCTGGCAGGGACTTCCAACCGGCTACCGTGCTCGATGTTTTCAGCAGAGTTACATTTGTATTAACTTCTTTTATAAATGAATCTTTTATTGGAAATGGGTGTGAAATACTTTGTGAAAACTCGATTTATTTAATAACGATGAAAGAAGATCTGCACGGTAACGAAGCCAGAATTCGACTGACCGGAAAAAGAAATTCCGGTGAAAAACCCATGTTGGGAACACTTAAAAACTATACATAGAAAGTACACACTTTCATTAGTTAGACCCTTTCGCAAGTGAAGGATCGCAGACCTTCAATCCTTGACCTGAGGGTCGTTAAGCTAAGCCAGGACACTACAAGTATCCCTTGTCATCCGACTTATTTTTTCAGCCCATTATTCCAACATCTTTTTATTGAAGCTTTAATTAGTAGACAATAGTCCATTTATTAATGGACCAATTTATTCCTCGAATTAAAAATGTATCGTGTGTTTCAATTACGGAGTCGAATGATAATTTTCACGTCTTTATCATCTCGGCTGACTTCATTATTACGACGTTTAAAAAGCAGCAGGATATCGCGGCTCGTTGGAGATTCGGTGCGAAGCTTGAAGTCCGCCGTCATATTTCATCGAACGTACGGCCACTTCTAGGGTTAATAGGACGAGATCGTGCGCCCGTTGTAAATCTCGTTTAATTTGCTCTCGCGCCGTCCGATGGTCTTTTCTATTGTCGAGGCCGTTAGAGAATACGGTAATCCCGTGACACCCGGGCGCACGTTAACAAACGTCATTCCATAGTTTCATACGGCGCGGCGTGTCACGATTTCTTTTCGACGCCCGGTCAGCCTGGACGAGAGGATATTACGTTGAATAATCTCAGTTCGTCTTTTTCATGCCACGATGACAGACGATGACATAACGGTTTATCCACCTATCTTGTGGTATTCCCTTGCTTCAACGTCGTTCTGTGTCGATGACTTTATTAGAGCCTCTGAATGACTCTCGGCTAAATCGATGGCTCTCGCCACGACGACGCTCCGGTTACGAAAACATCTACTGCGGATCGAAAGCTAAAGGAGCGGTTAACGTGTTCCCTGTGGTTCGATTTTAATACAGGCTGTAAAAATTATTCGTTAATCGTGAAAATTGATTCCTCGTTTCGTACGTATTAGGACCTTGAATGCTGTTTTCGTACAGCTTCGGACAATTATTCCAAATCCACTGTTGCTTATGTGTGAGTTCAAGTAGTAAGAAATCTATTGGTTTATGTTTCAATGCTACAGGCAGAAGCTTTGACAGCATCATCATACACCGGAGCATTGGAACACAAACCAATAGATTTCTTACTACTTGTGAATATTGTTCCGCAAGGGAACTCACACATAAGCAGTAATGGGTTCAAAATAACTGTCCGAAGCTGTACGAAATTTCTCTCGCCAATTTCCTTGCTTCTGGATCATTCCTAACACTTTTAAAGATTTCGAAACTACTCATCTACTTGTAATGTTTTTCGAAGTTCTGCTAGCGTTTGACATCGGTCTTGATCGAGTAATTCCTCTAATTTCTTGTCTTCAAATTTTTTTGCTGCGCCAGAACGTTCCTTATCCTCAAGATCAAAATCGTTATTTTTGAAGCGTCGAAATCAGTCTCTACATGTCGTATTCGACAGAGCATTGCCACCGTAGGTCTCAACAAGAATTCTATGTGCTTCAGCTGCAGATTTCTTTTGAATAAAGTAGCACAATAAAATTCCCCGCAAATACAATTTATTTGGCACAAAAATAGACATTTTCAGATCTAATAAATAATTACTTTTGTTAGACTAAAGTGAACTGCCATACACCGAAATTTCAGATTAGATACAGTAATTCCTTGAATGCGCGTTACCATTCGAAATTCCATGCACACAGTACTGCTAAAATCATTTCTGAAAAGAACAGCGAGAACTTATTCAAGGTCCTAATATATTTTTTAACCGCCTCGCTGCAGATGTATGACACGATAATGGTACCGGGAGATCGTGTCCGTGGATCAGGCGTACCGTGAAATCGTCACCAGTGCCACGAGGATCGAGGTCCGTCTTCCCGTGTCACAATGCCGTTAACCGATAGTTATACTTCACGTTTCTCATAAATCTCCGCGGACGGTTGGCTGTCTCGGTTTCCGAGTCTGACGGTACGGCGCGGTGTTACATACTCGCGGTACGTACGAGCACGACGCGACGGGGACTTCCACGCTCGTGACCGGGTACTACGCACGTGTACACGCACCGTTGTACATCGGTACCCGCATGTCGGTTACCCCCTGCGGAGGAACTGCCGCAAGCTCGCGGCAATACTTCACGACAAATGTACTTTCGAGTTCCCCGTTCGACCCTCTACCGAACCGCGCTCACGGGTTCGGAACAATGATCCATTTGGTAATCCTCGCGGCGTGCCGTACACGTTGATTCCGACGCCGTGGAAGCTGATGGAATTATCGCGAAATAAATTGCCGCGCGAGATTCCTTATTGTCCTCGGGCGGAATCTGGGAATATTAATTGTCCCGAGGAAGTAGATCCATTACGATTACCCTGGCAAATCCATCGGCGAGGTGTAAAACGCAGAGAAATAATCAATTGAACGAAGTGTAAAATAAATTTTCTGCTTGATTGCTTCTCTTTACTTTTTACTCGCGAGTCTGATAGAATGGTTGATAAATCGGTGTACAGCTGGTAAAGACACGCTACTGTCGAGATTATGACCTGGGCAATACGTTTTATTATCTGAAATCTCGGATCGTAAGAAATAGAAAATTTAGAAAAAACTGTTGCCGTTTTTCGTAAATCTTGAAAACGTAATAGACGCTTGGCGAGGAGTCGAGGATCGTAGCCAGTGGGAGTTTGTTTCCCGGATACAGAATCTCCGTTTGGAGAAGCCGGATTATTGCGGATTTATACCAGTTTAAACAGCGGAGCTGCGGGTCTAGTTTACGGTCTGACTTCGCATCGCACGCTTCGTCTCGATGAAATATGGTCCAACTGAGGATGCGTCTGAAGTAGACATCCGTGCAATTTTATCTCAAGCAGATACGTGTACTTCGCTTCAAGAGAGAGATATCTTAATATCTGTATATATTATCCTCATTTCATCAGCATATTTTTTCTCACACTCTTAAATTTTCAAATACACTTGGATAAAAAAGATGGGAATATTTGCCGGAGTTATTATTGACCAAGTAAACAATTTAGGGATATCGAAGAAAAATGCATGTTGATAAATGTATACATCACAGTCTTAATAAAAGATTACGCCTAGACTTATGGCAGTCTTAAATCTCGCATCCCCACGTTATGGTGCTTTAAATCCCAGTTTAATAGCAACGTTCGTGGAACAGTCTCGTTTCGGCATTGTCTCGAGCGAATTGATGCATGGACCCTGTCAAGCCGTTCGGTACCTTAAATTATCCTTTAACAGTTCCTCGCGCGAGGACAATCGACTCTGTACGCACGAATTCGGCTGCGAATCGAGTGGGTGACAATTCCTCTGAATGATCGACTCAACGCGCTTTTAATAGCCGAACAGTAAATTTATCTCTTGGTTCACGATCATCCGAATTTTCGTTGGCAATTATTGAGATCAGAGCTATTTAATAATAGAGACCGAATTTATTATTTAGAATCGCAGCTGCGATTAAATACAGAGGACATTATGAATATTCAGTGATTGAATTCTACGTTCCATTTGTGCACAATATGCTCGTTTTAGTATCTCTTTATGTCGCGAGCAATACCGCTCGTTCTTCGTCAAGACCGGTCATAACGATGAATAATGTATACCAAAAGCTTCCTGTATAAATCCATACCGATTGCGGACTGGATTCGTTGATTCTGCTGCTCGTTGAAGAACGAGAAATAAGGTATGACGCTCGGCCGGTCGTGCGTACAAAAGATAAAATAACGATGAAGACGTCTTATCCATATCTGAATTGGAATCACCGCGGGCGACCATTCTTCGAATTTTTTGCCACCCTTTCGTTCATCATAATCAACGTCGCCGCGGGGTTCGAGTTATAGTTTGACGAGCACGTCCTGCAAAAAAGGTGGCCATTCGCTGTCAAACTCTCGATTTCAATTGTCCCTCGGCCAAAGTCCAATAGGGAATTTTTCAATTTTCTCTCTGATTCAAATAGAAATAAGTTCGTATGTACTTAAAAATAGATTTAGAAGTTTGAAGATTCCTGTTTGTTGTTTCAGAGTGTTCCACAAGCGTCCGGCGCTCGCGGCCGGGATTGGAATCGGAAGTAGAGGAAACTCCGGTGTCGGGGGGAACGGCGCGAGCCTAGCGATGGACAACGAGTGCGGCGACGCGTTGAAGAGACGTAAGGTTCACAGATGCGACGTGGCGGGCTGTGACAAGGTCTACACGAAAAGCTCACACTTGAAGGCTCACAAGAGAACCCACACCGGTAAGTCCGTATCGAATATCCACAATTTCGATGTCTTCTCACGCATTCGTCAACTGGGACAATATTTATAATAACGACGAAAAATAAGGTTCTTGACGATAGACTATAATTTTATTCTGCGTGAAATAAAAAAGTTCGAGAATAAAGAGTTAAGAGAAGGAAAAATAGGGATGTCTGGTCTAAGTGACATAGAATTCGCTAGGATTAGTAATTGACGCTCAAGAATAATGTAGCTAGGATGTTCGAGAACAAAATACAGACGTCTGGTTTAAGTAACGTAGAATTTGCTAGGATTAGTGATTGAGGCTCAAGAATAATGTAGCTAGGACCAAGTTCAAAAATAAAACAGGGATATAACTAAGGGAATTAATTGATAAAAAATATAATAACTAAGAAATTCAAATTGATACCATAGTAACAATATATAATTTAAATACTAATTAAATTAATGAATTAACCCAACAATTTATTAATCATAAAAAGCAAAACGCGACGAGTACTTTACCACGATTTCTTAATACAGCGTCTGAGACACGCGATGAAGGCATTAATGAGTAAATACCTCATTGTTCACCGATGATTCACGCACACTCGCCGCGCGCTGATCACTAGGGCGAGTTTCGTCATCGCGAGACGGGCACGTTTCTTTTTTCTCTCTCACGAGGGATCACGCCGGGTTCATAGGTTGACGTTACCGTTTCAAGGTGACGGCAGAAGGTGCGCTCACAATTATGAGAGGAAGCGGAGCGAGCGTAACGCTTCGGAGAACGAACCGAGCGTCGCGTCGCGCCGGTAAACGTGGAGGCTAATTACTAGGGACAATATTCCCGTGAATGACCCGCCGCGATTCCACGCGGTCGCGTTTCTTTCCGCTTTAGTTACGTTACGCCGCTGATACTCCTCCTCGCAAATGGCAAAAGGAAATTCCCCCTTTTTTGCTCGCCACGGTTCTGACCCCGAGTTTTACGCGCCTCCCAGTCATTACGCGATCTTCCCACGTTAACCCGGCGGGGACAACGTTATTAACAAACAAAACATTAAGATCCGGCCTGGATAACGATAACGTACTTAACTCCGAGAGATACGACCGATGATTTAAACGGCCTGTCACCGTGGATGGGTCAAGCAGTCACGACCGCGGACCATTAGTCATCGGTCACCTTTGATTCCCATTCAAGATACTCGCTACGGAAAATCGTGGTGAACGGAAGTCGCGTTGGCCGCAATTTCTCGTACACGTGACCGTACGCGCGGTCCGAGGAACTTTTAACCGAGCCTCTGCGCTCGGACGAAGATTCGGTGTCCACCGACGGATGCCAAGCGTGCCCGTCCCATTGGAAATCCCATAGTCACAGTTGGCATAGTGGCGTTTTCAATCGGCCAATTGGGTGGAGGGTCAAGGGTCTACGACATTCGCACGCGGTTGAACCGCGCGGCCTGTAGCTCCGAGGCTTAGAAATTCGATGGTACAGTCGAAGTGACTGCGCGTCGTCTCCGGATACTATTCGTCGGGTATGCATTTTTGTGACGTTGCCCCCGCGTTTCGTTGCCACATTTGCGACCGGCCATTTATTATCGCCTCGCGGGAACCTGGAAGAGGTCACACCGTTCGTTCCTCCGGGTCTATCTATATGTATACACGCCGAAGGCAGCCGCACGGGCTCGCATGTGTGTACACACCGTCGAGGGAGCCGCGGCTTCAAGAATTTCCGGTGGATAGGTACCTTCGTGAAGGCATTGCCGCCGTCTAGAGAGCGCAAAGGCGGCGGGGAGAGGGCGTGGTCGTGAGAACCAGGATCTTTTGTCTGGTCCATGGTTCAACCGAGACGGTGGTAGCCGCGGTGCTCAACCTCGGCCTGACCGTCCGCCCGTGGGATTCTCACGTGAAAATTGATTATTCTCTGCGATTAATCCTGATTTTAAGGACCCCTTTTTCCGACATCAACTTCGGAATAACATTTCTTTTTCATTATAAAATTGATTGGTATTTAGAAATTTTTATGTGATGGGAAAACAGCTGTCAGAGTAAATTAGTTTCAGTCAATCGAATATCCTGCTAGACGCTTTTGAAGTATCAGCAGATTCTGTATGTTTTATATTATATGTTATTATTAAATGCTCATGGGTAGCATGAAAAACGTATTAGTTGCATTCATGATTAATACTTTGACAACCTGCAACCGATGGAATTCATGCTCTACCAATTGTGTCTACTTGTCTAATTTCTAATCACATGATACACAACAGTACCAGCGTTAGATCGTTCTCTCTTTCATGTACATACGTTCTTCTTTTTCTTCTCCCACTGCTCAACCTATAGCTCATACAGTACAAGCGTATTTATTTTTAGCCGTTAAACATGTTGTTATCGCCTTCCTCCTTCTAAAAATAAGACTATTTCTAAATATGACACTGTTTTTATTTGACACTTGTTTTTCTATAGGATACGTATTAAGACCGAGTGAGCTAAATTAGCGTTCTCATATTTTAATAATGATGTGTCCTCTGACTCTTCTTCAATATTGAAATGAACCGACTAATTCATTCGCAGTACCTCAATTTATTTATAACAGTATATTACAATTATAAAATAAGTTTCTATAAGAATCCTACATTCCCGTTCTGTCAGTTGTTGATTGAATTTGGCAATTAGATGTCCTCGATGGAGTCACTCGGATTATAACTGACGAGCTTTTCACACATCACCAACGGGCAGCTCAGTGCTCCATTTTCCTGACACGTGCACGTGGTGCAGCCGTCAAAGAAAGTTGTGCCTGGCACGCAGTCGGAAACTAAAAACAGTTCACCAACAAATTACTTATTGTAAAAATCACCAATTAATCAGCTGATCGTAAAATTAATTTACATTGTAAATGCGGCGCAGCAATCACTTGCTGCACGAGGAACAGCGATAACAGAAGGGCGAATACTTTAAGAGACATGTTTCCTCTATCGTTAGACCTTTCCTACTGACCACACAGGCAACGAACTGGCTATATATACCGTAGGTCCTATCCTTGCCCTATTTATAGCCAACCTTCCATGGTATCTTCCGAAAGTCCTATTTATATGCATACACACAGACCTTACTACAAGATTTAACACATTCCGTTACATACAACATTACAGGAAACCGCTCATAAATAACGATGTACACATTTTTCCTAAAAGCATTTTTCTCTAATCTTCTTTCGTAATCATCAGACATCGAAAGCCGGAGATTAAGTCTATCAGCGTATTGATGAAACGATTCTCGAGTAGAAATACCTAAAAAATAATTATGCATAATTCTATTACTAACTCGGTAAATTGAATTGTATTATAGTAATCCTAAGGTGATGAAATTATTGACTATCTTTTTCTCACGGTTTAGTGTAGGTAATTTCCAGGCCCTATATCTCGAGCCTCTTTTATCAGCCTTGTTTTCGCAGTTTATTGCCTTACTCACTTTCGAGTCATCCGGAATTTTGCTTGACGTCACAGAAATACCTGAGGGTAACCGTTAATTTCGAAGTAGTCATTAACAGAAATATAAGAATGATGAAGCATTGGAGACATTTTTAAGTGACTACATCGATGCAATAGATAGAGGGAACGATACGATAAGCCAACATCATAGCATAAGTAAAGAAGACCACTTACTCTTTTTATCATCTCAGCAGTTTTTCGGTCACAGTCTGCACTTACATGTCTACGTTCATTAACGAACCTCCACTTTTCAATTTTTCCACCAATCCCATAAATCGTGTCTCACCCATACCAAATCACCACGTCTGAGGTGACTTCGGTTATTTGCAAATCCAAACATATGTTACACATTCATCATACAGCTTCGAGCTCAGATTTTCCTGACCATCATCTCAACCGTCAAATGTATCTAACTACAAGATTGAACGCTCACGTGCGTCGTCTTGAAATCGTGTACGTCTCTTAACTATCTCATGCATCAATAAATTAGAAATAGCTTAATTATAAGTTTATTCAAAAACATATCAAATATAAATATATTATTGAATATTGATAACGATATCAACAAGTTGTAATTGTGTATATTTTTCAGTAGTCAGTAACGATTATAAATCCTTGTATGGTGTGTATCTCATGCACCAATAAATTAGAAATAGCTTGATTATAAGTTTATTCAAAAACATATCAAATATAAATATATTATTAAATATTGCTAACAGTATCAAGAAGTTGTACATATGTATATTTTTCAGTAGTGAGTAACTATTATAAATCCTTGTATGGTGTCTATCTCATGCACCAATAAATTAGAAATAGCTTAATTATAAGATTATTCAAAAACATTTCAAATATAAATATATTATTGAATATTGATAACGATATCAACAAGTTGTATTTGTGTATATTTTTCAGTAGCGAGTAACGATTATAAATTCTTGTTGTACGGCGTTTGAAACACGACGGCGTACAAAGGTCCAGATATATTTCGCGGTATTAACGTGGCAAAATCCTGTTAGCGTGATCCACGTACGCGAAGTGCTCGAGTGGCGCTCGGTATAATAATTGTTTCAATGGCGCGCACGGTCGTAGAAACGGGGACCGGCACGTCTATCCATCATTCTAAACACCGCGGCATTATGCAGCCATCGAGATATCTTTACAGGCGGCGGCGGCACGGCGGATACTGGCTACACTCTGGATGTGGGAAATGCCAATTCATTGATTACTGTAATTTCTGCCATTCCACGACGTAAATCGTTTCGTGCGCCCCGCGGTCGAGACAATCGTGCCTCGTCCTGCTCCCAGAAGTGTTAGAATTTGTCTCGTATGAATAACCCATTGTGCACGGGAAAGGTCAACGCGAAACGGGGTTATCACTGGGGGCCGGTTTCGCTGAATAATTCTGTACGAGCGCGCGGTTCAACCCCGTGAACTTGCGATAGCGTACGAATCGTCGACGCTCGTGATTGATAGAGGAGAAAGTAGGCGAACAAGGTAAAATTGAATTGGAGAGCGTGCGATAACCGGACCGTCTGTTTTTTTAATCGCAAAGTCAGTAACAATGATTGATAACACCTGTTTTTAATAGTCGCGCACGGTACGCTTTTAAACCGAGGTGAAATTTCTGGGAGGAGCTGGACTTCAAAGGCTTCATGATTGATCATCGCGGTTGCAAATAATTAAATTAACCGAGCGAGACAAAGGGACTCTTTAATTCGACGCTAAAAAGTGTTATCGGAATACCCTGGGACTTTCTCGGTCGATGTAAAAAAAAAAATGAATGAAGAAACTTTGTAACCGGGTCTGCGGGAGATATCGGGGGCACCGTTACCCGATTTCATGGATTCTTCCCCGGCGTCGAGCACCATCATCCCGAAATCGGTTCTCGCGGCGGATACACCGAAAAACGCCAAATACAGGCAGCTAACCATGATTGATGATTCTCACGGCTGGCGCGGCGGTTGAATTTGCATCGAATTTATACCGTGCCGCTCGCAAACTGTATAATGGAGTAATAGCGGTCCGCGGCTACCGCTTTCGATAACATGTATCTTCCCGAACACACGCCAACGACCGTCGGGTAGGCCAGATCGCGCACCGCCGAGCGCCGAGAGAGAGAGAGGGAAATATTACGAGGATACGGTAAATGCCGGTTACAGGTCTTTATAATAACGCTGGCGCTTTCACGATCGAGCGAAACCCCGGCTACCGGCCGCGCGGCCCAACGCTAATAAATACTTAATCCCCTCGATTATTATCGGGAAGTGCGGCTGGTCAGCGTGTATCATGCGATTAAACTTGTTCGATGAATACCGATAGGCGAAAAATTCGAAACTTGATTTCAATGCGATACGGGAATCACTTGCCCGGCGAGGTTAGCGTGATCTCTAATAGGGCCTGCAAATTTCATGAGATATCGCGTATTAATTAAGGCGTATTAAACTCGGTATGGATCAGATAACGATCGGTTCCGTGTGTATGAAGAATAGCGAACGTCCACACGATCCCCGGTTGCTTCCCGCGGTTCGACCTTTTTCTTCTAATTTATCATTTAATGATTGCTTGTTTGCATTATACTCGGGTTAAAGAAGATAAATATCCGGTGCTACTGGCCTCGCGATAAATTCTCGTTTTACAGTCGACGTTAGTAAGTTAATCAGTCGTTTAACTAAACTGAGTAACAGTAAACGGTAAACCGCGCGGTGTCCAACGGAGCCCACGGTGTTGTCCGTACAGGGGATATAGAGGCTACGTTTACGCAGCGGGTAACGCGTTAAAATTCATTAGCTCCCGTGGCCGGTTTCTCCGATCGGCGTAACATTAATTGAAGTTACCTGAGGATCGAGCGTGCACACACGTTACGCGCGGCCGGAGAAAACGATTTTCTCGAATCGCGAGCGAGCAGCACAATTAAAAGTTGATTCCCAACGGGGAGATGTCGTTATTAGGTCCGCGACGATTTTATTTAATTCCATGGAATCCTTTAGCGGCCGATGGGACGTTAATGGCGGCCCGTTGATGAATCGAGCTCGGGCCTCGATTTAATTGAACCCGCGCGAAGCGGGTAACGCACGCGGGAACGTATCCCACTGTTAGATTTTATTAAACCGCGATAACGGCGTAAATAATGAATGGCGCGTAATGACCGTGATTAAATTGAATCGCGCGCCCGCGAGTTATTACATCGCAGCAGTATTTCTTGCCGCTAACGAGTGTTGTTATTTACAAGAAGCACGTTCGCGCCGCGGGAGGAGTAGCTCGAGGGCGCATTAGGCGGACGCCACGCGGAGTGGACAGCCTGAAGTCTTACCTCGCGCTACTACCGCTGCCTTGCCAACTTTTCGTTCTCTTCCCTTCCTTCCGTTTCCTACCCCTTTGTTTTTCTTTCTCCCCCCCTCGGGCTACTTATCAGCTCGTTGCTCGTTACCGACACGCATCGTGACGCCGCGCGCCTCGCTATTGCACAGTTTTCTCACACGATGCTTTTTTTCTTATTATTAGCATCCAAGCCTTAAATGAGGCTTATACAGCTGTCAGTAAGTTGTTACAGACATGATATAAACAAAAGACGCTATACAAAACGTGTGCGCAAAATTAAACAAAAAGATTACATTTTTCGAAGAATGTACAAATATATTTCCATACGTCAGTTTTGGGTTCCGTTAATATATTGATGATATTCAGAGGAAGGTAAAGCTTGCATTTTCGCAGGTTTTTAATTAGATCAAGTCTTTCAGCATCGTATAGGGGACATTGCCATAGAATGTGGTTAAGATTTTGATTTTCAAAGCCACATTGACACTTAAAATCATCAATAAAGCCAACTCTTGCGAGTGAAGCTGAAAGACTATGGCGATTTGCTCTGCACACCTACAGATAGTAACAATTTGACGCCTATTAACACTTTAACGACCGCTCACACAACATCTGCGTGATGCTACAAAATAAAAATGCGTGCGATGTCCAAAAACACTGCCGGCCCCTGGCGACGTTCGACTGTGTAGACGTGCGATCGTTAAAGTGTTAAGCTTCGAATTGTAGGTTTCTTATTGTTTGAATAAAAATTTTCAAAATATTTCATTCCGCTTATAAGACCTCTGCATTTAATTACGGTTATTATCTGTTTCGTTGCATGTGCTCTATATTCTTCATAGAAGTCACTAAAGGGAAGTTCTACATTCTCAGTCTGATCCTGAAGAGAGACTTCTTCAGCAAGAACGTCCACCTCCTCATTACCAACAATTCCTATGTGTTCTCACACGATGTGATAATTGTAGGGTAAAAAGTAGATTATGCTTTGAAAACGTTCCCGATTGTGAGAAGCAGGGACGATAGGAGTTAATCGTAGAAAATCTTGGAAATTATATTCCGTGTCAATTAACGTGATTAGAGTCACATTGTAACAGAGGTAACGTCTTCTTTACCAGAGGAATTATACCTCGAGTTACATAGATCGCCGAGCTATGTTAAACGAAACAATTTAAAACAATGTTTCAAGTGTTTCTGTAACGACTATCGCATCCTATATTTTCTCTTCTCTAATTGCGCGTGAGCATAGGGTAAGGTTCGTTCATCTTTGCGGTGCTTGTCTCCCACATAATTACATATCAAGGAATCCATACCGAGCAGCCACGTTATCGTGGGTCGCCGTTGATAATTGCCGAAGATACATCCCAGAGCGGGTTTCTTAATCACCCCTACGGGAGATCCTCGAACAGATAATCGGGCAAGCGGGGTCTGTTCTCACTCGAAGTTCGAACGGACGAAATATCGTTGTCCTCGGTGTCATCGTCAGTTTCGACCTCGCCTATGCTTTACGAGCGGCTATCCTCGTAAAGTATCGCCGCCAATTGTGTCCACTGGCTGCTGATACCCGACGGTCTACCCATAAAAGACGACGCGTTTCCTTGTCTTATAAATAATACTCGTTTGTCAAAATTGAAACTGAATGTTTATGGTCTATCCGCGTAATATATCGTGCTTCCATAGAAATTTTCCAATAACTATCTATTTCTATTTCTGCATGTTGTTCGTGCAAAAATTTGATGTCGTAAGGTCAGACAGTAAAACGTAGCGAGCTTTTATTCATGTGTATTTTTCCTAGGTTTACGAAATCTAGGATATTTAAATGTAGGTTAAAGTTTTCGTTTTGAATTGATTCTGTAATAAGTATTGACAAAATTAGGACAACACTTTATTATTTCTTTTGGATTTTGTCTCTCTAGAAAAAATTCACAGAAGTAAGAACTGGCTACGATTCACTGTCTGACTCTGCACAGTAGAAT